>CANXYC011778880.1:0-14031 GCA_948193065.1 Aleurites moluccanus
TATGTATATAAATATTCTGAGTATGTTTTGTGAATATGTGAATATGTAAATGTGTAATTATATGTTGGTATATGTTTGGACATTTTGAGATGGGTTGATATGTATGTTATGCAATCATATGTTAATATATGCATTCATACAAGGGTGCAGCTGGTATGGTAAGTCTATATGACTTTGGCATTTGAATAAATAATATGATAGGGAATTGTATATATTTGTGTTGTCAGTTGTATTTGGAGGTTGAAAGGATTTGATATTGATATGAGAAGTGCTTTATTATATTTTCTATTTAGGCAATGTTAATATTATAGGGGAAACTCTGTCTGATTTTCTGCAAACTTAAAGTGTTTTTGAAAAAAAATTATATGTCATAAAATGGTTAAATGGAATGAAGCTTGTAATTTGAGTTATTTGAGGTACCGGTATACATTATTCTCATGCCCTAGGACCGTCATAGCCCTATAGAGGGGGTTGTGACATTTTCCTTGAATTTCTTTGTTCTTCCAAGCAAATTAATGGTGGCAAATGAAAGAACTAGGTTTAAACTTAATTTTTCTATGAATTTTCCTTAAGAATTTTTGTGAAAAATGAAGAAAGGAGATGGGGAAGTGGTTCGGCCAAAGAAGAATGAAGAATAAGATGATGGGCAAAAATTCTAAGTGTTGCTTTTATACAAAAATCATAATGGCAAATTATATTTTGGTCCTTAAATTTTCATGAGTTACACTTTGACCCCAACATCTTCTGTAATTTATTTTGTCAATTCTGTAAGGATTTGGATTTCAATGTGGGGAATCAATAAGCTTATTTTAATTTATAATGATTTACAAGAATGGTTTCAGAGTCATTCTGTAACTCCGACGGACCAATTTTCACTATTCATCTTAAAGTTGCTTTTATTTATAATTTTACCATTGGTTACTTTTTCAGTGTTTCTAAATGTTTTTCACTTCTTTCTTTTTACTAAAATTACACATGCATATATATGATCTATTACCCCCCGATCAAATTCAGAAATTCTTCTGTCAACTTAACTACAAATTTCCCGGCAGTGTTCCCGACACTGCCTATTTTTGGAAAAGTAATTAGTTCGCTTTCTAATTATGTCTCTAAAATTATTTCCCATCATTTCAAGACTTTTGAACTACATACTGAGAATTAATTCATGTAGATAAGTTATAACTTTCTAGGGTATTACATTCTACCCCCCCTATAAATAAATTTGTCCTCGAATTTAAATAAAATACATACCTCAATGTTGGAACAGGAATGGATATCTACCTTTCATCTCCTACTCGCTCTCCCGAGTGCACTCCTCCATAGACTGGTTTCTCCAGAGCACTTTAACCATAGGTATCTCTTTATTCCGCAGCTGTCTGACTTGTTGATCAACTATTTCCACTGGATACTCCTCACATGACAAGTCTTAATTGAGTCCCACATCTTGTACCTCCATTATATGTAATGGATCAGACATATTTCTGTAGCATCGAGATGTGAAAAACCAGATTTATATGGCTCATATTGGGTGTAAGATCCAATCTATAGGCCACATTACCTATCATCTCAAGAATCTCAAATAGGCCTATAAACCTTGGTGACAACTTTCCCCTCTTCCTAAATCTCATAATACCCCTCATCGGTAAGATCATAAAGAAGACATGATCACTAATTGCAAAATGTACATCCTTCCTCTTCGGATCAGCATAACTCTTCTGCCTACTGAAGGCAGTCTTCATCCGATCTCTAATCATAGGTACCTTCTCCATGGTCTCTCTGACAAATTTTGGCCCCTCAAACTGTTTCTCCCCTGGCTCTACCCAACACACTGGAGATCTACATTTTCTACCATATAGTGCTTTAAATAGAGCCATACCAATAGAAGAGTAGAAATTGTTGTTATAAGAGAACTCAATCAATGGCAGATAATAATCCCAGTTACCTTTGAAATCCAAAACACATAGTCTAAGCATATCCTCCAAAGTCTGGATTGTCCTTTCCGACTGCCCATCAGTCTGTGGATGGAAAGCAGTACTGAACCGTAATTAGGTACCCATGGACTCCTGAAACTTCTACCAAAACTGGGAGGTGAACTATGTACCTCTATCTGAAATAATCATCAAAGGAACTCCATGAAGTCGCATAATCTTATCCACATACAATTGTGCATACTGAGCTGCCGTATAACTGGTATTAACCTCCAGAAAATGAGTAGATTTTGTCAACCGGTCTACAATCGCCCATATGGAATCATAACCCCTGGTAGTCCTCGGTAGACCCACTATAAAGTCCATAGTAACCTGCTCCTATTTCCACTCTGGCAGCTCAATCTCCTGAAGCAATCCTGATGGCTTCTAATACTCAAACTTAAACTACTGACAGGCTAAACATTTGGAGATGAACTGTGCTACATCTCCCTTCATACCAAGCCACCAATACACATCCCTCAGATCATGGTACATCTTGGTAATCCCTGGATGTACATTATATGTTGAGTAATGAGCCTCTCTCATAATCCGAACCCGTAGCCCATCCATATCAGGAACACATATATGCTTCCCACACTTCAGTACACCATCCTCCACTGTAAACTCTGTCATCTTCCCATTCTTCACATCTCCCTTAAGCTTCAATAGATAAGGATCCCTATCCTGAGCCATTTTAATATCATCAAGCAATAGTGACTTCACCCAAAATTGGGCTATCAGAGCATGGTTATGATCTTGGGATCCCAAAACAACTCTACTCCCATATCTTCCAAATCCCTCATCTCTTGGATCAAGGGCCTCCTGCCAACCATGATATGAGCTATACTACCCATCAACTTCCTACTCAGTGCATCAGCCACTACATTGGCTTCATAATCTTTAAGTAACTCCACCCATCTGCATTGCTGAAGATTCAGATCCTTCTGCTGAAATATATACTGTAAACTCTTATGATCAGTATATATCTCACATTTTGATCCATACAAGTAGTGTCTCTAAATCTTCAATGCAAATACCATAGCTGCCATATCTAAATCATGAGTTGGTTAATTTGCTTCTTGATTATTTAACTGACGAGAAGCATAAGCAATCACCCTCCTATTTTGTATCAGTACACACCCCAATCCAATCCGAGAAGCATCACAATACACAGTAAATTTCTCCCCCTCTGATGGCAATGCTAATACTGGAGAACTGGTGAGGCAAGACATCAAAGTCTGAAAGCTATGCTCACACTCATCAGTCCACAGATAACGCTCCTGTTTCCGCATCAGCCTAGTCAACGGAGCTGCAATCCTGGAGAAATCCTTCACAAACCTCTTGTAATACCTTACCATACCCAAAAAACTGCGAACCTTAGAAACACTGGTAGGCTGAGGCCAATTTGCAACTGCTTTAATCTTCTAAGGATCCACCTTAATCCCATCCTTACATATCACATGCCCAAGGAAACACATTTCGGTTAGCCAGAACTGGCATTTAGATAACTTAGCATACAGTTGATGCTCCCAAAGTTTATGCAACACAATCCTCAGATGCTCCTTACGCTCCTCACCACTCCTATAATAGATAAGAATGTCATCAATAAATACAATGACAAACTTATGAAAAAATGACCTGAACAGCTTGTTCATCAGATCCATAAAAGCAGTTGGTGTATTAGTCAAGCCGAATGGCAACACTAAGAACTCATAATGCCCAAACCAGGTTCTGAAAAAAGTCTTAGGTACTTCACCCTTCTTAATCTTCAACTGGTGATACCCAGACCTCAGATCAATCTTTGAAAAATGGCTAGCAACCTGCAACTGATCAAACAAGTCATCTATCTAAGGTAATGGATACTTGTTCTTCACTGTCACCTTATTCAGCTGCCTGTAATCTATACACATCCTCAAAGAGCCATCCTTCTTCTTTATAAACAATACCGGTGCACCACAAGGAGAACTACACGGTCTAATGAACCCTCTATCCAATATCTCCTGTAACTGCACCTTTAATTCCTTCAATTCAGCTGGAGCCATTCTGTATAGAGGAATGGATATAAGATCAGTGCCTGTATACATCTCAATCTCAAACTCAGTCTCCCTATCTGGGGGTAATCCTAGCAACTCCTCAGGAAATACATCAGGAAACTCTTGAACTACCGGTATCTGATCAAGATCTATAGAAGACTTATGTACATTTATCACATGAGCCAAATAGGCTTAACAGCCTTTCCCAATCATCTTCCTAGCTTGGATAGCAGAAACCAGCTTAAGCCTGAACTCTTATATGTCACCCTGAAACTCAAACTCTGGATGCCCTTCAAGCTAGAACCTAACCTAGTTTTGATAACAATCAATAACCGCCCGATGTCTGTTAAGCCAATCCATACCCAAAATCACATCTAACTCTAATACAGGCAACTCAATAAGATCTGCACGCAATATGTTATCATCAATCTCAATCACACAGTTAGGATAGAAATAATCCATATCAACTCTCTCACCCATAGGAGTAGCAATCACCAAAGGCACATTTAGAAATTTCCTTTCCTTATTCAATTTAGGTGCAAAGTGTGGTGACACAAAGGAATGAGTAGCAAAAGAAGCAAATAAGGCATCTGTAATCTCATTATGAATCAGAATAGTACCTGTGACCACGTTGTCTGATCTCTAAGCCTCATGGGTATTGATTACAAATACACTGCCATGACCCCTGCCAGCTGGGGCCTGACTACCACTGAAAGTCTATCCTCATTTGCCTCTACCTCTACCTGAAGCCTCTCTGCCCACATTCTGACTCATTTGTATTATCGGCTGAGAAACCATAGTAGATGGCTGCTGCCCACCCCATAATGGACATCTGCTAATGAAGTGACCATGTTGCCTGCATTTCAAATAGGCACCTGACTGCAACTGGCACTCCCCTCCGTGCCTTCGTCTACATAACCCACAAATAGGCACTCCAGGCATCTGTGTTGTTGGTCTAAAGGAACCTTGGGAATTAGCAGGTGTAGACCATACCACTGGTGGTCCCTTACTATGAACTCTCCTCCTCTGACTACTAGCTGATGATCTATGATTAGATCGTGGCATTGGCTCTGCCTACCTAAGCTGGGAGCTGCTCTCCCCCCTAACCTAAGATCCTGGACCTATTTTCCTTTTCTGGTCCCTTTTTGCCCTCTCTCTATTATACTTCTCTTCCATATGTGTAGCTTTATCAATAATTATTGTCAGAGAAGTAAATTCTGTAGCCAGCAATGCATTATGAAGTGCAGCATGAAAACCCGTCCTAAACCTGCTGATCAAATCAGCCTTAGTAGGTACAATGTGAGTAGCATACCTACTCAACCAGATGAACTCCTCAGCATACTCCTCTATAGACCTGCTACCCTGCTCTAACTAAATTAGGTTGTGCGTCTTCACCACCTCAGTAATAAACTCATCAATAAGCCCTTGTTCAAACTCAATCCATGTAGGTGGGTGCTCACCATATAGCCTGGGCTCCATCCTCCTCGAAAACTAAGTCCAAACCTTCCCCTTTAATAACAGCCTAATAAGCTCTATTGCTCTCAACTCAGAACAAGGTAGTCTCCTAACTACCTTATCCACCTCCTCCAGAAAGTCCACTGGGTCACTGCCTCTATTGCCCCTGAACTCTGGTAAGTTTAGCTTTAGAAAGCTAAATATGGATACAACACCCTTCTCAATCACTCTGCGGCCTCCCTGTACAGGAGGCCCCATAGGAACCCCTACTGGCTGCACAGGAGCCGGTGCAATTGGTACTTCCTCTGGTGGCACAGGTGGAGGCACTGCTGCTGGAACTGGTGGCGGCGGTACATTCCGACGTTCCCACCTCAAATCAGCTAAATCCTTACTCCATCAACTCCATCAACTCCCTCATCATCTCAACTCTCAAAGGATCGTCGCCCCTCTCCATATCCTCTGAAGTCCGTTAGGATCTGTAAGGACCCTCTCAAACTGAGAACTCCCTAACCAAGGACTCATTGGAGGCTACCTCTGCCTCCCTAGTATCTCTATCCCTATCGTCGGATATCTCTGTAATGTATCAGGAAAATAGGAAACACACTCAGTATGTAACAGAAATGCAGACTACTAACATATAACAGACGATAACAGCAAAAGACAGCAAAGGAAATCCTATGCTCCATGGTTTACTTAATTCTACCTCATTCTATACTTAGTCACTATTCCTCTATAATTCAGGTACTATTCATCCGTAACCTAAAACTCCAATGTCTATAACCTAGAGCTCAAATATCACCTCTGTCATGACCCATTTCTGAATTGCGATGGTCCTAGGATGCTACAAATTCTAATGGCGACCGGCACCTGTAGAACCCTATATCACATGCATAATCTATAACCATCAATTAATTATTGATTTTACTTAATTACCATTCATTATGTTATTCTATAATTATTTCTATAATCTAGTGCTGATGGCTATAGAAATTATCATCACATCTTATATGATCATTATATGTCATAAAACATCATCACATACATATAAATGTTCATATCCTAACTATCCCATACATACCCCATGGAGCAACTAGATTATGAACATTGAATACAGAATTCAGAATATATACATCAAACAACAGCAAGCAGAAATCCTTGGATGACAGACGATGGGATTTTGCAGTCTACTCCTCTCTTGAAATGGTTAAACAAAGAAAAGGTGAGTATATAAGATACTCAGTGAATCTGTATGCATCGCAATTCAAATATGATGGAACAATAATATATAATGATAAAGGAACAATGGAACAGTATCAATCATGTTGGTTTACAGAATCAGTATCAGAAACTGACAAGAATATCAATGGTCATATCAAAGGCATGGAATCGTATGGCAAGACAGATATAGGGGCCTGAAATACGTAGACTATGTGTAATCACACAGTCGATCACATATCAAGTAAGTATATGACTGATCAGGTCCTATGGTCGGGACCAATAACCCTTCCCAACTAGGGCATCAATATCAATGTGCACATTGCCGATAGTATATACCTACTACCCTGTCGGATTGGCAACTCTGTCAACCCACATTTAGGTCAATACAAGTGAATATCATATCAATAGACACCATTATGCAACAATGGTATCATCAATGGCATTAAACTCAATATCTTTCAAATCAAATGGCATTTGAATCAATGGCATTGCAATATATGATATATAATCAAGGACAAGTGGTTTAGTAAATAATAAAGGTATGGAAGAAAGGTTGGCTCGGCAAAGGAAATCGGTAGGTCAATTGGCATGCCAATGTCGCTGGCGACGATGGCATTCAAATGGTAGGCCTATGGAATACAAAGCAATAGGCCAAGGCAAAAACAACTAGGCATTTTATCATACATTTGGTGGGCACAAAATGGCAAGCCAATAGGTTAGGGTTGGATGCAAGTTTGGCATGCCCAATTCAACCAACAACAAACCACATTTTAGGCAACACAATAAGTATCCAATATACAATATCAAACAACATGAAATGGATCAAAATGGCTTTGAATTACAAAGGAAAAACAAAGCAAAAACAAAGGCATGAATAGTGTAGGTTGGTTTGGCCAACATAGTGATTTTGCACAAGGTTTCCAATCATCAATCCAATGTATTAGGCATGTTATTTGATGCATATAAGACTCACCTAAACCTTCCAAATGCTTTGAAAAATTGATTTCCACCTAATTTCTTCAAATGTGGCAAATACGGCAACTTTGGCAATCTTTATGTTCTACACCAAATTAACCATCAATTAGTTATCTAATAGCCTCCCATTAACATATTCTAACATCAATTTACATAAACTAACTCTAATTAATATAGCTAAGGCATACAACTTCAAATAGGTTAAGTAAATTGGGCATTTCTATCAAAATGCATCAATTGATGCAATCTAACCTAAAACCCATTCAATTCAATCTTAAAATCATCTAACTAAACCATAAAATTGAACAAAAAAATTCCTTGCCTCTTGGTGATGAAGTGGCCAAAATCTTTGAAGAGTTTTTTCTTGAATTCCTTTGTTCTTCCAAGCAAATTAATTGTGGCAAATGAAAGAACTAGGTTTAAACTTAATTTTTCTATGAATTTTCCTTAAAAATTTTGGTGAGAAATGAAGAAGAAACAAAGAAAAGAGATGGGGAAGTGCTTCAGCCAAAGAAGAATGAAGAAGCAGATGATGGGCAAAAATTCTAAGTGTTGCTTTTATACAAAAATCATAATGACAAATTATATTTTTGTCTTTAAACTTCCATGAGTTATACTTTGACCCCAACTTTTTCTGTAATTTATTTTGTCAATTATATTAGGATTTGGATTTCAATGTGGGGAATCGATAAGCTTATTTTAATTTATACTTATTTATAAAATTGGTTTCAGAGTCATTTCATAACTCCGATGGACCAATTTTTACTATTCACCTTAAAGTTCATTTTATTTATAATTTTGCCATTGGTTACTTTTTCAGTGTTCCTAAATATTTTTTTAATACCTTAAAAGTTAAAACATACATGCATGATTTAGTTCTCAGTATATGGTTCAAAAGTCTTGAAATGATGGGAAATAATTTAAGAGACACAGATAGAAAGCGAACTAGTTACTTTTTCGGGAAGCGGCGGTGTCGAGAACACTGCCAAGAAATTAGCAGTCCAGTCAACAAAAGAATTTCTGAAGTTGACCAAGGGGTAAAAGATCACCATAATGTATGTGCAATTTGGATAAAAAGAAAGAAGTGAAAATCATTTAGGAACACTGATAAATTAACCAATGACAAAATTATAAATAAAAAGAACTTTAAGGTGAATAGTGGAAACTGGTTTGTCAAAGTTATAGAATGACTCTGAAACCATTTTTATAAATAAGTATAAATTAAAATAAGCTTATTGACTCCCTACATTGGAATCCAAAACCTGACAGAATTGTCAGAATAAATTACAGAATAAGTTGGGGTCAAGGTGTAACTTATGAAAGTTTGGGGATTAAGTTGTAATTTGCCAAATTGATTTTTCTAAATATTACAACACTTAGACAAAATTTCCATCATCTTCTTTTGTTCATCATAGGCCGAACCCTCCCTTCTCTCATTTCCATCCATTTCTTCAATTCTTCCATCAAATTTCTTATGCAAATTAATAGAAAACTTAAGTTTATGCTTAGTTTAACCATTTCCCATCATTAATTTACAAGAAAGAGCAAAGGAAATCAAGGATATTTGGAAAGGGAATTTCAGCAAGAACATCACATTGAGGTAAGGATGTGTTTTTTTTGAATTTATGGTTTATTTAGATGATTTAGATGATGATTTAGATGGTTTTTATGGTTAATTGCATCAATTGATGCAAATTGATAGGAATCCCTAAGTTTCCCTAACCTAATTTATGTTATTTGTCTTAGCTATGTCAATTAATGTTAGTTAGTGTTAATTGATGTTAGAATATGTCAATTTGAGGTTTATAGGTAACTAATTGATGAATGGTTTGATGTAGAATTCAAGAATTGGCAAGGTTGTGCCTATTGGCTCCATTGGTGGTTTGTGGTGGAATTCAATTTTCCAAAGCTATTTGGAAGCTTAGGTGAGTCTTATATGCATCTTTTAACATGCCTATTGTGTTAAAATTGAAATTGGAAACCTTGTGTGAAAGTGTTACTTTAGCCGAACCAATATCATGATTCACATTCCTTATATTTTGCTTGATTTTCTCTTCAATTCCATAGCTATTTTGATCCAATTTGATGTTGTTTAATCTTATTTTTTTGATGCCTATTGTATAATTGCAAATGTGGCTTGTTGTTGGTTGAATTAGGCAAGTCAAATTTGCACCTAAACCTAACCTATTAGCTTGCCATTTTATGCCCGGCAAATGTTTGATAAAATGCCTAGTTCATTTTGTCTTTGGCCTATTGTCGCAAGCAACGTTGGCATGCCAATTGGACTACCGTTTTCCTTTGCCGAGCCAACTTTTGTTCCATGTCTTTCTTCATTACCAAATCACTTACCATTGTTTGAATGTCACCTATTACACTGCCATGAATCCTATTGATAACTGATTGATTGATATTGAGCTTATTGATATGGAGGATGCAATTGTTGCATAATGGTATCCATTGATATGTTGTTTCCTTATATTGATCCTTATGTGGCTTGACAGAGCTATCAACCCGACAGGGTAGTGGGAAAATACTGTCGGCAATGTGCACATTATATTATTGGTACCCTAGCTAGGAGGGATTATGGTCCTGGCCATAAGACCCGATCAGTCTTATGCTCATTGATACTGATATGCTACTGGAGACTATATGTTCACATATGGTTCATACCGATTCTACTGGAGATTGTATGATTTCATACAGTCCATCCCTTTATTTGTCTTTCCATATGATACCGAGCCTATGCTTTTTTCTTTGGCTATACTGTAACCTATTACTGATTTTGTATACTGTTATCTGACCTATTGGTACCATTGATCCATTATTACCTATTATTTTTTTGATGATGCATATAGATTCATTGATTATCTTATATACTCACATTTTATTTGTTTACCCATTTCAGGAGAGGAGTAGATTGCAGAATCCTATCGTCTGTCATTCGAGGATTTCTACTGGCTATTCTGTTGTATATATTCTGATTCTATATTATTTTGATGTTCATAACCTAGCTGCTCCATGGGGTATGTATGGGTTAGCTAGGGAATGAGCATGTATATATGTATGTGATGATATTATGAGTTATATGATGATTATATGATATGATGTATTGATTATCACAGCCAATGGCAGTAATTTACATAATGAATTACAAAATAACAGAATGGATGATAACTAACTAAAATGGATAATAAATTAATGGTTATAGATTATATATGTGACACTGGGTTCTACAGGTACCGGTAACCATTGGCATCTCCCGCATCCTAGGACCATTGGAATCCGGAAATGGGTCGTGACAGTTTTTCACTTCTTTCTTTTTACCAAATTACACATGTATATATATGATCTATTACCCCTAATCAAATTCAGAAATTCTTTTGTTGACTGAACTGCAAATTTCTCGGCAGTGTTCCTGACACCGCCTATTTCTAGAAAAGTAATTAGTTTACTTTCTAACTGTGTCTCTAAAATTATTTCCCATCATTTCAAGACTTTTGAACTACATACAAACAATTAATTCATGCATATAAGTTATAACTTTCTATGTTATTACAATATACAATACATGGTGTCAAAAATAATTACACTGTCAATACAAATACAACAGGAATCCACAGAGGAACAAAAGTTAGGATTCTGCCTTCTACTCTGCACCTGTAAAATGGGAAACAACTAAAGGAATGAGTATAAATACTCAATGAATCTAATATGCATCACTTTATTGAAATTGGTTAGGTAAACAATAAACATCAAGTAAATAATCAATAAAATTATAGGGTTGCACACCAAATATAGAATGGGATAAAATGACTGAATCAATGGCTCGAAGTCAATGTACAAGTCTATAAGTCTCATATCATGTAGATAACACAGATAATGGACCATGAATACATATATCTCATATAAATCTTATATTAATGTACATAAGACTGATCAGGACTTATGGTTAGGATAGTTAACCCTTTCCAACTAGGGCACCATGTAAAGTCAATATGCACATTGCCGACGGTATTTACCTACTACCCCGTCGGTAAGGAAGCTCTATCAAATCAACATGGAAAACAATATAGGCATATAAACAAATCAATGGATATCAATAGATAGCAATTGTCTCATCAATAAGTAATAGCAAATGAATGAATCAAATGATACTGTAATTAAACAATGTATAAGCAATGGAAGGTACAAAAACAAGGGCAATAGTTATAACAATTAACATTGGATTGGAACACAAGTTGGTCATTCAAGGTCAAAAGGTTGGCTCAATTGGCAAGCCAATGTCATTGACAACAATGACATTCAAATAGTAAGCCTATGGATGAAACTAGTGATAGGCCTATAAAAATAAACTAGTCATTTGAATAAACACTTGGTGTGCAACATGTATTGGACAATTTGGTTAGGTTATGGTGCAACATTGATATTGCCCATATAATCAACAACAAGCTCACAATCAAGGATACATAATAGACATTAAATATCCAATAATAAACATCATTCAATGGATCAAAATGGCATGTGAAGCAAGAAGAAAAACAATGTAAAAATCATAAAGTGAATAGTGTTAAATGGTTGGACCAAGATGATGAAATTAGGGGAGGTTTCCAATCAACATTCCAAGGCTTTAGACATGTTAAATGATGCATATTAAACTCACCTCACAATTCCAATTAACTAGAAAAAATCATTTGCCACCATAAACATCAAAGGAGGCAAAATGCATAATCTTTCAATTGTTGATTTTATACACAAAACCATTCATCAAATTGGCATCCATTAGCCTCTAATTAATATAATATATGCTAATTAAACATTAAACAGCATCAATTTAGGGGTTAGTATCAAACAACTTCAATTAGGGTTAGGAAAATTAGGGATTTTCTACCAAATGCATCAATTGATGCAATTAAACACTAAAACCATTCTAAATCATTGTCTAACACACTTAAATCATCTATTTAATAAAAAAAAATCACTTTATTACCTTGATTTGATTAGTGTCCCAAAATATCCTTTGAATATAATCTTGAATTGTTTTGAGTTTCCAAGAGAATTTTTGATGGGAAATGGAAGAACAAGGTTGAATTTGATGTTTTCTTTAGGTTTTTTTAAGAACAAACCTGATTTTGGATGGAAGAACAAAGGGAATGGTTCGACCACTTGACGAAGAGAAGAATAAAAGGAGTTAAAATGTTCTATGTGTGGCTTATATAGTAGGAAGATTTATAAAATTACATTTTAGTCCTTAATCTTTTCAATAATTGGACTTTGACCCCACTTCCTTTTATAATTAATTATGTCTATTCTGTTGAGAATTAGATTTCAAAGTGGGAACTGAATGACTTTTTTTTATCTGTAGTTTATCATTATATAGGTTTCAGAGTCAATTTGGGATATAGACAGTGGGTTTCCCAAAATGCCCCTGAAGTTCCACTTATTTACGATTATGCCATTATATTGATTTTCCAATATATTTAATACTTTTTCATACTTTCTTGATATAATTAGCTATAATTATTCTTAATCTCTTATTTACCCCTTAACAAAGAAAAATTAACTTAAATTGAATACTGCAAAAATTCTCAGAAATTCCTTTGTACTATCGGTGTTCCCAGTCCAATAACTAGTTAAATTACTGTGTACTTATGGCAACATTCTAGGGTATTACATGTTTAAAAATTTATGGGCAAATAAAAATATTGATGAAGAGAGTGAAAAGAAAATGAGATACAATATTTTATAGTGGTTTGGCCAACTCTCAATTTTTTGCCTTCATTAGGTCCAAAACCGCCTCTTCAAAGTCTTTCTCATCTAGCACTTTTATCAACAGAAGCAGTAGGTTTTTCCCTCATAGGAATGATGATCTGGAGTTGCTGCTGAAGGAGTTAGAACAACATGTCTCTTAGACTGGGCTACTGGAGGTACGCTTTCCAATTTTTGTTACTCTAATCACTTGTCTGTCTATTCTACTAGTATGTTTGTTTTGATTATTTGTTTATTTGTTCTATCAGTCTATCTATTTGACTGTCTCTCTATTTTTCTATTTGTTATATTACCATTTTGCTTAGCTGATTATCATTCTGCTTAGATTATTTACCATATTGCTTGACTAATTAATATTTCGCTTGTCTGATTACCACTATGCTCAGTTGATTACTATTATGCTTGTCTAATTGCCACTCCGTTCAGTTGATTACTATTATGCTTGTCTGATTTCCACTCTACTTGGTAGATTACTAATGTCATAGCCCAACTTAGGAGCCATGACGGTCCTAGGGTACGGGTGATGCTTATGCTACCAATACCACGAAGAACCCATAAATAAAACTATATGGCATGCATACACAAATAAGCTTAATATAGCTTAAGCAATACAAATA
>CANXYC011779009.1:0-10865 GCA_948193065.1 Aleurites moluccanus
TTTGATACACCAAATCCATAACTAAAGCTAGTAATCCTATACTTTGAGCTTATGATAGGAATTGTGAAACCTATTCATCTAACCATCCATTTCTTCATCATTTCATCCAATGGTTAGATTTAATCAAGCCTAAAATGATGCTATAGGATTGCATACACCATATAATTCCATATCTCAAAGGAAAAGACCAATTTTCCCTTAGTTCAAATGAAGCATCTCAAGCACCTCAATTGAGCAGCTTGCCGGGAACTATTTTTAATCGGGTTTATTTCTCCAACAAAACTTCAAATAAATTAAATAATATCATTTTCATGTCCTAATATTATTTTCTACTTTCAAATATCATGTTTATTTCCATAAAACTTGAAGGGGTGTGAAATGACCATTTTACCCCCAGTTCAACAAAAATTGAGTTTTTCCCGATTTCTTCCTAACAGCCTTTGAAGCACTTTTACATGCAAAAAACTTTCTAAAACATGCATATACATTCAATTTAAACATAAACATGCATAATATATAACTTTCAAGCATAGCAAACATCTCTCAAGTTTGCCCCTTTAAAGCTTAAGTTCTTAGCCTTTTATTTGGGGTGTTACAATTGTACTTTGATGTTTAATGGTTATAAAGGCTTGAATGATGTATATTTGATGCATATGTAATGAATTGGTGGTTATTTGATAGAAAGAAACACATTTGGATGGAAACTTGGTTTGGCTGAATGTGATGATGATGGATAATGCCTTAGTGCTTTGATGTTTAATAGGTTTAAATGAATGAATGTTATGCATTTGGTGAATATGAATGTTGTATAATTGAATGGTATTGAAAAATGGATGAATGGAATTATTTCCATTAAAGTGGAATAATGTGGACTTTACTACTTTAAGGTGTTAGGTTAATGCAAATGAGGAAGTAAGGTTTGATTATAGTATAATGGCATAAATGATTGAAATGTATAAGTTTAAATGTGGAAAGATTGAATGGTTTAAGTGATTTGAAAGCATACTTGAAATTTGATGTATGTTTAGTATGGAATATTGAGCTAAGTGTTTGAAAATTCATAACATAGCAATTTAATGATGAATATGTGTAATGTGAATGAAATATGATGATAGAAATGCATTGGATGCATAAAAGATATGAAAAGTGTTAAAAGAGTGATATAGGGCCTTTGATGCATAACATGTGTCAATGTGTGTTTATATGTGTTAACATGCTTGAATATGACTTGATATGTGTTTTTATACGGATAGTAATGAGTATAAGTCTTATAAGAGCAATTTGGTTATTATAGGAGAATCATCTAGAGCTAGGGTTGCGGACGACGAGTCACGGGCTGACTAGGCCTGTTTGGAGTAGTATTGGGGAATTTTTGATAGAGGTGAGTCTATATATATGATTGATGCATTATTCATTCATAAGTCATACATTTATGCATATGAAATGATATCCTTGCTTGAAAACTATTAATGATCAACTTTTGGGCAGATTTGCCAATATGACCTAAAACAGAGCTACCAAAATGCCTATAATTGGCATAAACTTTGAATAGCTATAAAAGTCATTCTGAAAGGCTTTTTGATGTGAAACCAAGCCCAATTGTCTATTATATATATGTATTTGTTATTGGTATAAAGAAAATGCCATGTAAATATTGATTTCAAGGCAAACCAGAAAGTGCCTGAAAAATGAGAAACGGACCAATAATTTGGGAGCCAGTTGCGGCAACTCAAATTGGGCCCCGACGGGCAAAATTATGAAATTGAGCCAAACTCTTTCTTTGGATCTTATAATGTTATAAATCATTTTTTAAGTTATATTTGAGACTTATTTTGATATGTTTATGCTATATGAGACATCTGCATATAATATGTTATAACAGGACTACTTTGATGGTGTAGAAATAAACCATCGGCTGTGTACACAGATATCTATTATGACCTCTACTAGGGAGGGGTAAATTCCCTATTCCAGGGTGTGATGTGGTTGGAAATGATGTGATTAAATGGAAATGTGATGGAAGAGAGGTGAAGTAACAGTTTGCTATATGATATGATCTGATATGTTACAGACTCCTGTTATATTATATGCATTATGGTTCATGATATGTATTTCATCATGCTATCACCAGTTTTCTTATTTACAGATCATTAATGGATAAATATGACTGTTTATGAATAATATTGCATACTCATATATATATTGACTCACTGAGTATAATTTTATACTCACCCCTTCAGTGGTTATATGTTTTCAGGACCTCAGTGTGGCAGACATCTATTGGCTACATCATCTTCAGCCTTGGATCACAGATGTATGTATTTGAGGTCACTCCTGTGTATAGAAGTTCCTTGGTATATAATGTATAGAGGGCTTGGATTGTCTAAAAGTATAGTGTCAAATATGATCGAATGGTAATCAGATATGACATGAATATGTTAATGATGTACATATATATAATATGAGAACTTTATATGATATGTATATGATATGAGTTATGAATGTGAGTATTGAAGTGCATATTGAGTTGTGATTGACTACTAGAGGTTAAAAGGGGATGATTGCTATATTGTAAGTGTAATTTATATGTTTTATGAATAGATTAAGTTAGAGTTGTAAAGGAAACTCTGTTAGTTTTTCTGTATGAATATTATGATGTTTTAAAAAAAATTATTACCTAAAATGTATCACAGGTTAAGAAATGATTGTAAAAGTTAAGTTAATGTAAAAGCATGGGTTCTTTAAGGTATTGGTCTCCTTGGCATCACCCGTACCCTAGGATAATCATGGTCTAAAAATAGGCTGTGACACTAGTACTCATCAACGAAATGGTGTTGTTGAAAGGAAAAATAGGTCGCTCATTGAAATGGCAAGAACGATGCTTTGTGAAAATAATTTGCCTAAATAATTTTGGGTCGATGCCGTCAATACATCTTGTTATATTTTAAATAGAGTTATGATTTGGCCTATTCTAAAAAAGACTCCATATGAGCCATGGAAAGGAAGAAAGCCTAACATTTCTTATTTTCACCCTTTTGATTACAAATGCTATGTTTTAAACAATGGTAAGTATAATCTTGGTAAGTTTGATGCAAAATTCGATGAAGCTATCTTTATTGATTATTCTTTAAATGCCAAAACTTATAGGGTCTTCAACAAAAGAATACTCTTAGTTGAAGAAACCATTCATGTTATTTTTTATGATATTTCTTCTAAGAATGTTGCTGGGGATGATCATGAGAAAGCTATTAAAGATACGATGGATGATCTATCCTTAAAAGGAACAAGAAGAACAGATAATGGATTTTGGCAAGGAAGACTAAGGAGAAGAAGAATCTACACTACCTACTCATCAATATCAAGATAAGGAATGAGGTGAAAGACACTCCAATCATTGATAATCCTAACTTAAAAGTGAGAATAAGAACAAAAGTCCAAAATACTCGTGAATATGTTTCTTCACTTTCACAAGTTGAGCCAAAGAAGGTAAAAGATACTCTTAATGATGATCATTAGATCATGGCTATGCAATAAGACTCAACCAATTTAAAAGAAGCCAAGTACGAACATTAGTTCCTAAACCACAAGACCATTCAACAATCAGTTCTAATTGGGTATTTTAGAAGAAATAGGATGAGTTCAAAATTATGGTAAAAACAAAGCAAGACTAGTTACTCAAGGGCATTCTTAAGAAGAAGGTATTGATTATGATGAAACCTATGCTCCAGTATCTAGACTTGAAGCAATTAGAATGTTACTTGCATATGCATGCTTTAAAAATTTCAAATTTTATCAAATAGATGTCAAAAGTTCTTTCCTAAATGGCTTTATATTAATTAGAGTTAGTTTGTGTTAATTGATCTTAGAATATGTTAATTGGAGGCCATTAGATAACTAATTAATGGTTGTTTTGGTGTAGAAAATCAAGTTTGCACAAGTTGTGCATTTTGTCTCCTTTGAAGCAATTGGGTGGAAATCAATTTTCTAAGGCAATTGGAAGACTTAGGTGAGATCAAATTACATGTCCTAAGCATTGGAATGTTGATTGGAATTCATTTGTTTGAACCCCATTTTGGTCAAATGGATTTACACTATTCATGCCCTTGGTTTTCTTTGATTTTTCCTTTGAATTCCTATGCCATTTTGATCCCTTTTATGTTGTTTAATATTGTATTATTGTATCCTATTGTGTTTTTTATAATATGGTTTGATTGTTGGTTGAATGGGCATGCCAAATTTGCACCAAACCCTAATCTATTGGCTTTGTCATTTTGTGGCCACCAAGTGTTTGACAAAATGCCTAATTGTTTTTGCCTTGGCCTTTTGCTTTGTATTCCATAGGCCTACCATTTGAATGCCATCATCGCCAGCGACATTGGCATGCCAATTGGCCTACTGATTTCCTTTGCCGAACCAACCTTTATTGTTTACCATACCATTTATCATTGATTGTATTTCATATATTACAATGCCACTGATTCAATTGCTATTTTATTTGTAAGATATTGAGCTTACTGTTATTGATGATACCATTGTTGAATAATGGTGTCTATTGATATGATATTCACATATATTGACCTGAATGTGGTTTGACAGAGCTTCCGCTCTGACAGGGTAGTGGGTACATACTGTCGGCAATGTGCACATTGATATTGATGCCCTAGCTGGGAAGGGTTATTGGTCCTAGCCATAAGACCTTATCAGTCTTATTGATATGTGATCGACTGTGTGATTACACATAATTTACGTGTTTCAGGGCCCTATATCTGTCTTACCATATGTTTCCATGCCTTTGATATGACCATTGATATTCCTGTCAGATTCTGATATTGATTCTGTAACCCATTATGATTGATACTATTTCCATTGTTCCTTTGTCATTATGTATCATTGACCCATCCTATTTGATTTGCGATGCATATAGATTCACTGAGTATCTTATATACTCACCATTTCTTTGTTTAACTATTTCAGGAGAGGAGTAGATTGCAGAATCTCATCTTCAGACATCCGAGGATTTTTGCTTACTGTCATTTCATGTAAATATTATACACTTTGTATTTTGGTGTTCATAATCTAGCTGCTCCATGGGGTATGTATGGGTTAGCTAGGATATGAACATGTATATATATATGTGATTATATTTTATAGTATATGATGATCATATGGCATGTTATATTGATTGTTATAGCCAATTACACTAGATTATAGAAGAATTACAGAATGACAGAATGAATGGTAATTAAGGAAATTGAATAATTAATTGATGGTTATAGATTATGCATGTGATACTGGGTTCTACGGATGCTGGTCACCATTGACATCTTTCGCATCCTAGGACCATTGTGATTTGAAAATGGGTCGTGACAGAGGTGGAATCAAAGCTCTAGGTTACAGACATCAGAGTTTTAGGTTACAGATGAATAGTACCTGAATTACAGAGGAATAGTGACTAAGTACAGAATGGGATAGAAATTAAGTAAACCTTAGAGCATAGGATTTCCTTTGTCTTCTTTTGCTGTTATTGTCTATTATATATTAGTTTTCAACGTTTCTGTTATATTTTAAGTATGTTTTCATTTTTTCCAATAGATTACAGAGATGTCCGATGATAGGGTTAAAGATACCAGGGAGGCAGAGGTTGCCTCCAATGAGTCCTTTGTTAGGGAGTTCTCAGTTTTAGAGGGTTCATCTAGATCCTAATGGACTATAGAGGATACAAAGAGGGGCAATGATTCCTGAAGAGTTGAGATGATGAGGAGATTGATGGAGTTATGCAGGGATTTAGCTGATTTAAGGCGGGAATGTCAGAATGTACCGTCACCACCAGTTCTAGCAGCAGTGCCCCCACCTGTGGCACCAGAGTCAGTACCAGTTGTACCGGCTCCTCTGCAGCCAGTAGGGGTTCCTGGGGAGCTTGCTGTACAAGGAGGCCGTAGAGTTATCAAAGAGGGTGGTGTATCCAAGTTTAGCTTTCTGAAGCTAAACCTGCTAGAGTTCAAGGGCGACAGAGGCAGTGACCCAGTAGACTTTCTGGAGGAGGTTGAGAAGGTAGTTAGGAGACTACCTTATTATGAGTTGAGAGCTATTGAGCTGGTTGGATTATTACTGAAAGGGAAGGCTTGGACTTGGTTTTCAAGGAGGAT
The DNA here is from genome assembly GCA_948193065.1 of Aleurites moluccanus. Taxonomy (NCBI): domain Eukaryota; kingdom Viridiplantae; phylum Streptophyta; class Magnoliopsida; order Malpighiales; family Euphorbiaceae; genus Aleurites; species Aleurites moluccanus. The sequence continues at coordinate 6,147 of CANXYC011779009.1, forward strand.
GGAGCCCAGGTTATATGGTGAGCATCCACCTTCATGGGCTGAGTTTCGGCTAGCTCTGATAGATGAGTTTATTACTGAGAGGGTGAAGACCTGTAACTTGATCCAGTTAGAGCAGTTAGAGCAGGGGGATAGATCAGTAGAGGAGTATGTCGAGGAGTTTATAAGGTTGAGTAGGTATGCTACTCATATTGTTCCCATTGAGGCTGATTTGATCAGCAGGTTTAAGAGGGGTTTATATGTTGCACTTCATAATGCATTCTTGACTATAAAATTGACTTCTCTGACGATAGTTATTGATAAGGCTATACAGATGGAAGAGAAGTATAAGACAAAGAGGCCAAAGGATCTCAAGTTAGGAGGGGGGAGAGCAGCTCCCAGCCTAGGTATGCAAAGCCAGTGCTTCGATTTGATCAGCGATCTTTAGCTAGTAGTCAGAGGAGGAGAGTTTAGAATAGGGGACCACCAGTGGTACCATCTACACCTACTTATTCATAGGGTTCCTTTAGACCAACAACACAGATGCCTAGTGTGCCTGTTTGTGGGTTATGTGGATGAAGGCACGGAGAGGAGTGTCGGTTACAGTCTAGTGTCTATTTGAAATACGGGCAGCATGGTCACTTCATTAGTAGATGTCTATTATGGGGTGAGCAGCAGCCATCTGCTACAGTATCTTATCTGACGATACAGATGAGTCAGAATGTGGGCAGAGAGGCTTTAGGTAGAGGTATAGGTAGAGGAGGACAGGCTCCCAATGGTAGTCAGGCACTAGCAGGTAGAGGTCAGGGCAGAGTATTTGCAGTTAATACCTAAGAGGCACAGAGATCGGACAACATGGTCACAAGTACTATTCTAATTTAGAATGAGATTGCAAATGCCTTATTTGATTCTGGTGCTACTCATTTCTTTGTGTCATCGCACTTTGCATCTAAATTGAATAAGGAAAGAAAATTGTTAGATGTGCCTTTAGTGATTGCTACACCGATGGGTGAGAGTGTTGATGTGGATTATTTCTATCCTGACTGTGTGATTGAGATTGTTGATAACATATTGCGTGCTGATTTGATTAAACTGCCAGTGTTAGAGTTAGATGTGATTTTGGGTATGGATTGGCTTACGAGGCATCATGCAGTTATTGATTGTTATTAGAAGAAGGTCAGGTTTTAGCCTGAGGGGCAGCTAGAGTTTGAGTTTCTGGGTGATGTACGGGAGTTCAGAGATAATTTGGTTTCTACTATCCAAGCCAGAAGGATGATTGGAAAGGGTTGTTCAGCCTATTTGGCTGATGTGATAGATGTACAGAAGTCTTATATAGAACTTGATCAGATACCGATAGTTCAGGAGTTTCCTGATGTGTTTCTTGAGGAGTTACCAGGATTGCCCTTAGATAGGGAGATTGAGTTTGAGATTGAGGTGCATGTAGACATTGATCCTATATCCATTCCTCCATACAGAATGGCACTAGCTAAATTAAAGGAATTGAAGGTACAGTTACAGGAGTTATTAGATAGAGGGTTCATCAGATTGAGTAGTTCTCCTTGGGGTGCACCGGTATTGTTTGTAAAGAATAAGGATGGCTCTTTGAGGACGTGTATAGACTATAGGCAGTTGAACAAGGTGACAGTGAAGAACAAGTATCCATTGCCTCAGATAAATGACTTGTTTGATCAGCTGTAGGGTGCTAGCCATTTTTCAAAGCTTGATTTGAGGTTTGGGTATCACTAAATGAAGATTAAGAAGGGTGATGTACCTAAGACTGCTTTCAGGACCCGATATGGGCATTATGAGTTCATGGTGTTGCCATTTGAGTTGACCAATGTACCAGATGTGTTTATGGATATAATGAATAGGGTGTTCAGGTCATTTTTGGATAAGTTTGTCATTGTATTCATTGATGACATACTTATCTATTCTAGGAGTGAGGAGGAGCATGTGGAGTATCTGAGGATTGTATTGCAGACACTTCAAGAGCATCAGCTGTATGCTAAGCTATCTAAATGCCAGTTCTGGCTAACCGAAGTGTGTTTTCTGGGGCATGTGATATGTAAGGATGGTATTAAGGTGGATCCTCAGAAGATTGAAGCAGTTACAAATTAGCCTCAGCCTACAAGTGTTTTTAAGGTTCGCAGTTTTCTGGGTATGGCAGGGTATTACTGGAGGTTTATAAAGGATTTATCTAGGATTGCAGCTCCGTTGACTAGGTTGATGCAGAAACAAGAGCGTTATCTATGGACTAATGAGTGTGAGTGCAGTTTCCATGCTTTAAAGTCTTGACTCACCAGTGCTCCAGTGTTAGCATTGCCATCAGAGGGGGAGAAATTTACTATGTATTGTGATGCTTCTCGGATCGGATTGGGGTGTGTACTGATGCAGAACAAGAGAGTGATTGCTTATGCTTCTCATCAGTTAAAGAAGCATGAAGCAAATTATCCAACACATGATCTAGAGATGGCAGCTGTGGTATTTTCATTGAAGATTTGGAGACACTACTTGTATGGGTCTAAATGTGAGATATATACTGATCATAATAGTTTACAGTATATATTTCAACAGAAGGATCTAAACCTCCGGTAACATAGATGGGTGGAGTTACGTAAGGATTATGACTGTGAAATCCTTTATCACTTGGGTAAGGTCAATGTAGTGGCGGATGCACTGAGTAGGAAATCCATGGGTAGTTTAGCTCATATCATGGTTGGCAGGAGACCTTTGATTCGAGAGATGAGGGATTTGGCAGATATGGGAGTGGAGTTGGATTTGGGATCCCAGGATCAGAACCAGGCTCTGATAGCCCAATTTCGGGTGAAGTCATTGTTGCTTGATGATATTAAAGTGGCTCAGGATAGGGATCCTTATCTACTGAAGCTTAAGGGAGATGTACAGAATGGCAAAATGACAGAGTTTATAGTAGAGGATGGAGTACTGAAGTGTGGGAAGTGTATATGTGTACCTGATATGGATGGGCTACGGGATCATATTATGAGAAAGGCTCATTACTCAACATATTATGTACATCTAGGGATTACTAAGATGTACCATGATCTGAGAGATATATATTAGTGGCCTGGTATAAAGGGAGATGTAACACTGTTTGTCTCTAAATGCTTAACCTGTTAACAGGTTAAGTTTGAGCATCAGAAGTCATCAGGGTTGCATCAGGAGATTGAGTTGCCAGAGTGAAAATAGGAGCAGGTTACTATGGATTTTGTAGTGGGTCTATTGAGGACTACGAGGGGTTATGACTCCATATGGGTGATTGTAGACCGGTTGACGAAATCTGCTCATTTTCTGGAGGTTAATACTAGTTATATGATAGCTCAGTATGCACAGTTGTGTGTGGATAAGATTGTGCGACTTCATGGAGTTCTTTTGATGATCATTTCAGATAGAGTTACATAGTTCACCTTCCGATTTTGGCAAAAATTTCAAGAGGCTATGGGTACCCAGTTACTGTTTAGTACTGCTTTTCATCTGCAGACTGATGGGTAATCAGAGAGGACAATCCAGACTTTAGAGGATATGTTTTGATTGTGTGCTCTGGATTTCAAAGGTATCTGGGATTACTATTTGCCATTGATTGATTCTCTTATAACATCAGCTACCACTCTTCCATTGGTATGGCTCCATTTGAAGTACTATATGGTAGAAAATGTAGATCTCCAGTTGTTGGGTAGAGCCAGGGGAGAAGCAGCTAGAGGGGCCAGAGTTGATCAGAGAGACCATGGAAAAGGTGCCTATGATTAGAGATCGGATGAAGACTGCTTTTAATAGGCAGAAGAGCTATGTCGATCTGAAGAGGAAAGATGTACATTTTGCAGTTGGTGATCATGTCTTCCTTAAGATCTCACCGATGAGGGGTATTATGAGATTTGAGAAGAGAGGAAAGTTGTCACCAAGGTTTATAGGCCCATTTGAGATTCTTGAGAAAATTGGTAATGTGGCCTATAGATTGGCTCTTCCACCTAATATGAGCCAGGTACATCTAGTTTTCCACATCTCGATGCTACGGAAATATGTGTTTGATCCATCACATATATTGGAGGTACTGTTGGGATTTAGGTCATTAGGCATAACGGAAAAACAAAAAAAAATCCCAAACCAAGATCTCTATGTTGATTAAAATTGAAGATTAATTAAAAGATAAAGATCTTTACCTTTGTGTTTGGAAACCTTTTCTTTACTTGATCACCAAGAAAGGGTTGTAGCAAACCACTATCTTTTCCATATGATGAGGAAAGCCCGGTTAGTAATTCACGCGAAGATCAAACAACAAGCTTTTAGGAAAGAGGTGCCAAAAATCCTTAGTTGCAAGCCTTAGGATTTTCGGTTTGGAGGGAGAAGGAATGGTGGCCGAATTCTTTCTTGATTTTCCTCTCAATATTTTTGGCCAAGGGATGTGATTTTTGACTTAGAGTTTTTTTAATTATGATCTCATCATACTTATATGACCCTTAATTAATTAGGTTTTAATCTAACGGCTTAGATTAAAACAATAAGCCTAATGACAATAATGCCATTAATGGAAGGCCAAACACACTCCTTTGACCTTGGACTTACTGATCCTAATATTAATACAATCCAATGGTCCTAATTTAATTAAATACATCATATGCAAATAATTAAATTAGATAATTAATTTAATCACATTAAATTATTGCAAAATCTCTATAATTAAATATATGAATTAAATCTCATTTAATCATAATTTAATTTCCTCTTTCA
>CANXYC011779104.1:0-28744 GCA_948193065.1 Aleurites moluccanus
TTTTAATAAAAAATATATATATTTTTTTATCTTTTTTTTTTTTGTGTGAGACAGTATTTATATATATATATATATATATATATATATATATATATATATATATATATATATATATATATATTAATTTTTTAATATATATATATATAATTATTTATAATTTTTTTTTAAATATCTATATAATATAATTTATATTTTATATAAAAATAACTATAAATTAAAAAATATATAAATTATATATAAATAAAATATTAAAAAATAAAAATATATATAATATATATAATTGGATAAGGTTTTGGATGAATACTACCATTATCTTAATCCGATTCGGATATAGAATAAAAAATATGTCCCACTTCATATATTAAATGAATCGAATATTACTTTCTTTATTCGGATCAAATCAGATTGGATATCCACGAATCGGATTAAAATTGCCATCTTTAGACCTGATCAACTAATCATATGATTAAAATTAACATTTTTTTTTAAGATGGATATAATTAACCCTTTTAAGAAAGGAAAATATTATATATATAAATTATGAATACAGTAATTTAGAAATTTAATGAATTAGGCAGATTTTTCTATTATATTAAATAAATTTTGATAATAGAATTATAGTGATTAGAGAAATTGATTGTACAAATATAAAACATGAATAAATATAATTAAAAATTTAATGAAATTTGTTCCCTATTATGAAATAGGAAATTATTATATGTATAATGTGTCAATAAATTTTTCCATAATCGAATATTTGTCTTATAATGTAAAAATATAAGAGATTCAATTCAATTATATTTTCTTTAAAAAATTTATAATATATTTAAAAATTTGCACGAACATTTTAATAATATTGAAAAATTCAGATATTTATCAAAAATTAATTTTAGATTTAAATTCTATCCAACCAACTTGTTGCTTATCCAATGGGGAAAAAAAAAACTAATGCCCACAAAAAATGACAAATTCTATAACACTCCTAAAATTTATTGTAAATCACACTTTAGTTTTATTTATTTTTAAATTATCACTTTTAGTACTTACATTATTTTCAATGGAAAATATAAGATTTTGTTAGATTAAAATATATCTTTATATAATTAGTCAATAATTAAAATACATTATATTTTAAAATTTAAATGATCAAAAATTTATGAAAATTAAAAATTAATGTAGTGAAAATTTCGTAATTTTATTAATAAAGATTGAAGTGATAGATATGAATGAAATTCAATAATTAAAAAATAAATAAAAAATATAAATTAGGAAATAATGGAAGGTGATATAATAATATACCCCACAAAAATTATGCAATGCAACTTGAAATTGCCTTCATAAAGGGTAACAAGCTTAGCATAAAAGGCACCTACCTCTGCATAAGATAAGAAGCATATATAGTGTGGATACGGTTGGATAATTTGCATATATGGCACTTTCCTTAGAACAGGGCAGGGGGCTATATATATATAATAACATGTTTATATCTCAAATATTTTTTTTAAATTAAATTTGTATGAAATAATCTCATTAATTTTTTTTACATTATTATATTTTTTTAAATTCTAATTAAATTTTTACAGATTAATACAAATAATATCTTTTAATTATTTTTTAATTGATCTACATATAATAATTTTGACGTGTGTATTTTCTTTATATTATTATTTAAAATTATTAAAAAGAAATATTTAAATTTAATAAAAATAATAAAATAGTTTTGATATATTAAAATATTTTTAAAAAATACAAGTTAAATAAAAATATATAGCTATAATTTGCACAAAGTGCAAATGCAAGACTAATTTTTATGATTTTTTTAAAGTATAAATTCAATCCATAAATAAGTTTATTTATATATAAATAAATATATTCTTCTAATGATTGATATAAGGATATTAATTAAGAAATAATAATTTAAATAAATTTAATAATTAAATTTAAAAATAGATTGAATGAATAAAAAATAAAAATTTTAATTTATCTTTTGAGAGGTCTCAAATTTTAGACTATTTTTAAGAATAAACGTTAAAATTTAAATCTCACCTATGTTAATTTTTTTTTTTTTGTAATTTTCAATAAATAAATTGAGACTATCTGACCACGAAAATTTTCACTAATTTAGTGAAAAATTAGAAAGAGAATTGCTTCCCTTGCTATATGTATTATAATAATATAACCCATAACCCACAATATTTAGAGAGGCTTTAGTAGTTTAGAAATTTTAAGTTTAGCAAGAGGTTCAGGGGTTGAGGCCTTCCACGCCCACGGTTGTTGAGGCCTCGTTTGTTGAGTTGGGAACATCTTAGCCCATATGTAAAATAAGGTAATCAATACCATTGGATAATAATGATTGTTTAAACGTGTAGTTAAGGTTAGAATTACTTTTTCTAAGCTAGTGTCTAGTTGTCAATTGTCATGGTAGAATATCTTAGAAAGGGTGCAGCATAAAAATTCAGTGTGGAGAGCAAATTACTAACTGAAGCAGGCAGAGAGGTCTTTATGGTACAATGTATACCTTCCTATATTATGTCTCTGTTTGATTAGGAAGATTCATAGCCTTAAATCTGGTTTTTGGTGGAGTCAGGATATCACAAAGCAGAAGATACAATGGTTGAGTTGGGATGTATTAACAAGTAGCAAAATTACAGGAGGACTGGTTTTAGTTACTGCAAAACCAAAATAGCTTGTGGGCAAAGGTGATGAAGGCAGCATATTTCCCAAATACCTGCTTTCAGAATTCCCATTGCTTCTTGTAGTTATTTATATAGAAGAGGAATTGGACCATCAAATTGCTGCAGACTGTGGAGAAGCAGAAGAAACAGTTAAACACGTATTTAATTGCCCACATGCAGAGACCACATGGTTTGCTTCTGGTTTCTTACCACCTATTATATGCCTTCCAGTAATATAGGTTATTAATTAATAGAGGATGTATAGCAACGACGCCGTTTTACTTTACGGTTTACATAGATTCGTTATCTGATTGACCGATACCGCCGGTCAACCACAACTTCAAAGCCTGAAACTTTATCTCTTTCCCTCTCTTTCTCTTTAGGATTAGGGTTTCAATTAACTAACTAACAATGGCATCACAAGAAATTGCGAATTTGAAAACCATAGAAGCAGCTTTGAAGCTAATTGACACCAAAAAGGAAAGCCTTAAAAGAGCTTTTGATGATCTTCAAGCCCATTCCTCTCTTCTTTCTTCTTTCTCTCTTTCATGGCCACTCCTTGACTCTCACTTTACCTCTCTCCAAACCAACCTTACTCACCGCTTTCACCACCTCCAATCCCTCGAATCTTCTTCCTCGCCTCCGAATCATGACCTTATAGATTGTAATACTTCCGATCAATCGCCAGCGATCACCAATTGTAATCCATCTTCTTCTTCGATGCCATTGTCTGTCTCTTTGCAAGACTCGTTAAGTCAAAACTGGTCCGAATTGGTTTCCTTTTGTGAGAAAATGGATGGGCAAGGATTGAGGAACTATATAAGTGACCATGCGAAAGAGCGGGAAGCTATCCGGGTACAGCTTCTAGGCTTAATTGTAGTCGCTCCTGATCCTGGAACAATGGTTTTGGATGCTTTGGATGGGTTCTATTCATCAAGTTCCAAGTCTAAAGGTGATAAAGATACGGATTTGTATCGGTTAAGGAAGAGTTGTTTGGATTTATTGCAAGTGTTGACAGAGATTAAGCCAAATTATCGTAATGAAGTGAAGGAGAGAGCTAGAAAGTTGGCTTTAGAGTGGAAAGAGAAAGTGAGTTTGAATGGGGATAGCCCTTTAGAGGCATTAGGTTTCTTGAATTTGCTTGTGGCATATGGAGTGGAGAATGCATTTGAAGTGGATGACCTTTTGGATTACTTTGTTGTCATTGCCAGGTTTAAGCAATCTACAGTTTTGTGTAGAGCAATTGGTTTAGGAGAGAAAACTACCGGTAAGATTATTTTGGTTTAATTTCCTTGCTATTGATAATATGCCTGTTTTAATCTGGTTCTTTTATTGTTTTTTAGGTTTCTATCATTGTTTAGTGAATGCTAATCGACATAGATGATGGGTTCAATTTGTGATTTATTGCTGAGTCCTTGGCTGACAGAAATGCATAGAGTAGCTAGCTATTAAGTTTTTCGTTTTAGGAGTAAAGTTTATGCTTATCTTCATTGTTTATGACAATTATATAAGGTGTATAAGCACAAAAACTCCAAAACCAAAGGATGTTTAAACACGGAAGTTGATACCTAATTATGTAGGTATATTTTGGATTTTGGTTTAGAGATATTCTTGAGATAATTTATGTCTTTATTCTGAAAGAATCCAAACTAACAGAAATGGAAAAAATACATTGAATTTTGATATTGAGGATGAGTGAGAGTGATACCTAAAGAAAAGTAGCTCCCTTAGTATAGGCTGAATACTGTAGGACTTTAATATTGAATTAAGGTAGAAAGAGTATATTGGTAGTGAATGGACTACGCAAAGCTTCAAATGAGTACATCATGCCCATTTAATGCTTTAATAAGTAAGTATTTTTTTCTGGTCTAATGCATTGTTTACATATAATATGTGTACTGATCAGTGGGATGGGGTGTCTTCCATGATTTTATTAGGATCTGGAAGCCACTGCCAAAATTTAAATTGGAAAAAAAATGGCCCAGTCCTAAAGTGATTTATTGATACTTGATACCCAACTATGGTTATATGGCACAATGTAATTAGTAGTAGTGTAAATTTAGTAGCACTTGAGAGTAACAATTATATTTCTCCTTTTACTCGTGAAATGGTTGGCCAAGTTTCCAAATGCATACTGAAACAAAGATTTTAACGAAGAAGATATGGAAGTGAATGGTGAACTGGAAATTCTAACTAGGAATTGGTGGAAAAAAATGAAACTCCACACATGGTTAGATTGATTGCCTGAGGTCATAGTGGAGACGTTGTAGATTCTGTAAAGAATCTGTTCATATTGAAAAGAAATAGGAAAAAGGATCAAAACTCATTTTTACTGATTTCATGGGTAAGTTCCTTAGCTAACCTTGTCTGTAAGCAAATTATTCTTGGCATTTGGCTGAACACCATCCAGTTAACAATTGTTCATGAGAGTTGGCTCAAGTCTGGACGTGTTTCCCTTGTTGACTAGGGAAATATATGTGCCACAAACACACACACACACACGGAGTGAAGAAGGGACAAAAAAAACTCTGTATATGAATGGTGCCAAGAACATTTTCTTGTTGCTAACACCTGTCAATGGAAGAATTTCTGATGGAAATTCTTATCTTATCTACACTGCAGATCTTGTTCAAAAACTTATAGAGAATGGCAATCATCTTTTTGCTGTGAAATTTATTTTTGAATTCGGGCTTACTGACAAGTTCCAACCAGTTACTATCTTGAAAGATCACCTGAAAGAGTGTAAGAAATTTGGTAAAAAAATTTGTGAGGAAGGAAAAAACTCCATTAAGGCACAGGTAATTTTTCAACTGCTTGATTTTCCAGTATGCTCGTAGTCTTGACGTCATTCAGTTGCCCCATATGCATAACTATACTTTCACACAGAATGAGGCCAAATCCAGAGAACTTAATGCTTTGAAATCAGTGCTCAAAGTCATTGATGAATACAAGCTTGAATCTGAGTACCCACGGCTGGACCTTGAGAAGTGTATTGAGACGCTGGAGAAGAATAAGGGGGACAAGAAAGTGGCTGCTCCATCTCCTGATAATAGGTGGCAGCAGCAGCCAAAGAAACAGCTACAGCAGCAGCAGTCAAAGCAGCAGCAAGCAAAGAAGCAGCAGCTAAATGGAAATAAGCGTCCTCGAACGACTGCACTGATCAGTCCTGCAGCAGTTCCAATCAGCATTGCTGGTTCCAGTTCAACTGTTCCTCCATTTCAACAATCTCATTTACCACCATCAGGTTTGTTGCCAGCAGCTGGCCCCTATGGTTTAGTGGGTTCCACTCCTTCCATTGCCTCTTATGCAGGTTCATCAGCTGGCCCCTATGGGTTGGCAGGAACTGCTATGGGCCCAAGCCATGCCATGGCACATCCTTACTCTTTGGATCCATATATGTCGTCTAATTATTATGATAGACCAGCTGCTTATGGCAGGTATGGTTTGCCGCCTCTATACCATCCAGCTTACTATCCCCAGTAGTTTTTGGTTACTGTCACTGATAGTATAACTTTGGATGGTATAATAACCCTACTTTGGACTTCATATTGCTGGTCATCGGAAAGCAAGCCTTGCTTTTTTAATCAGTATGGATGTAGTATAGCAACTCAATTTGGTCAGTTGAATTTGTGAGTGTTAGCACACTTTGAAGTGTTTGAACAATACTCACAATGTTTAGGTAATTGTTAATATGATTTTATGTCATATGTTCATATGTGTTTTCTTTTGGTTTAGAAGCTCTTTGAAAGGCCATAATGCGTGGAGATTTCCTTAATTTTGCCGTTCCATATCATTTTTAGCACAATTTCTTGTGGGTTTCTAAAATGAGTTTCATTTGTTGTCTTGTAGACCTTAAAATTAAGATTGCTTTCTGCATTCAAAAAGACGACTTGGTTCTGTATACCTTCATCATTTTGGGGCTTTTTATTTTTGTTCTTCTTAGGTATTCAATGCAAAGCAGATGGTAGTTCTTTGCCATTTCCCAATGTGGTATGCTATGCATTCAAACACGACATTGGGTGCTAACAGTTTGCCCTTGACAGGGAATTTGTTTACAACCAAAAGTAGTTTTGGGAAGCAATTTTTGGTCCAGAGTCCTGTTGGCTTGTCTCTTAAAACTTTTTAGACAGATGCTCAAGTGCAGTACAAGCCAACTAAATTTTTATGCTGTTTTTTCCTTTCATGTTTGTTTTGCATTTCTGTTATAGAACTTTCGGTTTTTCTTATGCAAGTCTGGGTCACATTTTTCTGACAAGCCTGTTGCTGTTGCTTTCCCCCTCCCTCTCCTTTTCTTATATTCCTTTTTCCCTCCCTCTCCTTTTCTTATATTCCTTTTTTCTGATTATTTTTTCATCCTAACATCATCACGTCGGAGATTTTCTTGCACTGATGCAATTTATTTATTTATTTATTTTGCTCTATACACCTGCTGAAATGTGACTGTTATTTTCAATTTTCATACGTTGAGAATATTGAGATTATAGATATGTATGATCAAGAAATTAGAAATGGAAATGTATAATACAGAATTTCATGTTAGTTTGTAGTTGTAATTAATATCTTGTTCTCACCCGTCTGAAATTGATTTGTTTGACTTAAACCTTATTATGGGGAAAAATGTGTACAATCAATTGTTCGTAACAATGAACTTCAATATAGTAAAATAATGTATGGTCTTATAATCTTATGAAGTTTATGTATTAATCTTAATGCATGAGATAGACACCAACCTATATGGTTTGTGCCTGTGATCATCACCCCTGAAAATCATGTTATTTGGCATCGAGGTGTAAATTGCTTTCGTTTTGGAGAAGCACAATTTTTGATATTACTGAGAAAAAATATATATTATTTTTTAGAAGTTCGGTGACAAAAATGTATTTTTAAAATTGGGGTCATTTTGTTTTGTGATCCATTGGCTAGCAAATAGCAGCTGTACCTAGAAGCAACAAGAAATCTTTGGTATTTGATGTGTTCTTCTATTAGGATCAATTGGTTGCATAGCATCCAAGTGTGGAAATATGAGAGTATAGAATTGGCTATTTTGTGGATGATATGGAAGAGAATCTTTTTGTGAACTTGTGAATACACTAAATTCTCAGTAAATTAATAATTTTTATTATATAATAATTTTTTACTGTCTCAATTTGAATTAATGAAAAAAATTAATAATTTCGATAAATTAATAAAATAATATTTTTTAAAAATCATTATATAGTTATATGATCTTATTCATATTATAAATTAATAATTTATCAATATTATATATATAATAGATTATAATATATATTTTATTAAAATATAATTTTAAATTAAATTATTTAAAATCTAAATAATTATACTGAATCATTTAATTCATATTTAATTTATTAATTTTTTTCACATATTTAATTGAGCACGTATTTTTTTTTATTTTATTTCAATTAGTTCATATTTAATTAATTATATATTTTTTATTTAATTCGTTTAATTTATATTGAATTGATTATAAGATTAATAAAATATAATAAATTTTTAATTGATTAAATATATATTTATTGAATTAAAAATATATTTTTTTTAAATTAATAAATTATTAATTTAAAAATTAATTAATAATTAATAAAATTTATAAGTTGAAATGATATTAATTTATAGAGGTTTTATTCTATTTAGTATCTTGATTAGAAAAGAACAGTGAAATGAGTAAAACGACAGGCCGTCTTATTTGCAGACACAATGAATGTGAGGCGTGAGCATTGCCGAATTAGCGAATAGAACATTGGTTAAACGCATGATCTAAATTGATACTCCCCCAATTATTATTTTCTTATACTTCATAGCACACGGCCACTACAAAATCATAATGTCTCCTTTTTATCTACTCATGATCTTAGCCTAACAATTAATTTAGTAGAGGGTTACCTACTCCAGGTGACCAAGTGAATGAATAAACATTTGCCTAAAGTTTTGATCTTGAGATTGTATTTTCATATGAAGTTTAATCAATAAAAATAATATTTATTATGAGTATTTATTCAAAATTATTAGCATAAATCTTGTGCATTTATATATTTTAATATTATTTCAAATGATGAAAAATAAATATTATCATATTATTAATCTAATAATTTCGTTCAAAATGAAAAAACTTTAGATTTTTATAAATATTTTTCAGTATTTGAATTGTATTACCTCTAATTATAAATATGCTGGCACAAATGACATTATTGCTTGTGTGAATATGATTGTGCATGTCTTTCTTTGGGTATTTATTATGCTGTTTAAAAAATTAAATTAAATAGTAGTAGTAGAATTATCTTTTTCTTTTTTCTCTTCTTCTTCGACATTAATTAATTAATTAATATATTGGCATTTTTTTATATTTATTATATTAGAAAAAAATAAATTTATTTTTATTTTCATAAAAATTAAAAAAATGATTAATTCAATTAAAATAATATTTTTTAATACTAAATATTAAAATTAATAAAATTTTATTATAAAAATAATTAAAATTTTATTATTAATTAACGTACGCAACTTAACTATTTCATTATTTCACGAAAAATATGAAAACAATATATGTATGTTTTGCTTAATAGTTCAATAATATTAATTAATAATTTGAACATAAAAATATGATGAATTAATAATAAAATATATCAAATAAGAATATATTAATAAATTAATAAAATAACTATCATTTGATAGAGAAAGTGACCTATGAAAAAGAAAAATATTTTTTTTTTTTTTTTTTTTTTGGAGGGAGGAGTAATTAATGTGAATACATAATAAATGAAAAATGAATGCAAGTATCTAGCAAATGCTGGGTGGCAAACAATTAATTAAAGAAGTATCTTCTCTTCCCTTATATGGTTCTGTTGCCATTACTGTCGACAGGCAAGAAAAGAAAAGTATCAATTAACAAGCATGTCGATAATGCTGCTTTACTGCTTTAGCCAATAACTCTTTTCTAATGTTCACATTGTGGAACTATTGTCAAGTTTTGGTTGAACCCAGATGTGTGTGGTTATCTCACCATTTTTGCAGATATTTAACTTTATTTTATTAATTATATTATAAAAAACCATACTAATCTTATAATAAAATTATTGTAATGTAATTAATCAAAGATGATTTTAATTTAATTATAATATAAAATATAATGAAATTTTAATTTTAATTTAAAAAAAAATTATAACTTCAAATTAAATATAACACAGTATCAAAACTCTAATAATAAATTTTAATTTTTTTTTCTTCTAATATATTAAAAAAAATTCAAACTAAAAAATTCTTAGAAAAAGGAAAGAGGCGATTAATATGTAAATCTTTAATTTTTATGATAAAAGACAAACGCACAATTATTATGTTATTACTACTCCTAAAATTTTTTATTAGAAAATCCTACCCCTTTTTCTTCCTTTTTTTTTTTTTCTCTTAATTTTCTTCTAAATTTTTTTTTAAGTCGACACCGATCTTTTCTTTTAATCCGCAATGATTTCTTTCTTTTTTTTATTTTAATATTTTATTAAATAAATATAAATCATTATAAATATATTAATATGTATCTTTTTTAATATATAAATTTATTATTGCTGATCTTGTTTTTAGAAATTTTTATTCTTTTGATGAAATTTACTTGTTCTTTTTTCATAAAAATAATATATTTTACTTTTGTATAAGTGTGTAGTTCTCTTAGATTAGTTATGATTTTATATTTATTATTGATATTCAAATAATTAAACTTATTAAAAAATATAAAAATTATCGATTTATAGCTTAATAGTCATAAAATAGAGTACGTCTCCCACTGTATTATTAATTTTAATATTTTATTGACATGATTGAAGTAAAAGAAATTTGATATCATATGATTAATTTAAATTTTAAATTTAAATTTATTATCGATATATGAATTTTAAATTGAAATCTCATAATTGAAACTTTATTTAAATTTTGTGAATGAATTGTAGATATTTAGCTTCAAAACTTTGAAGTTTGAAATGTAAGCTTATTAGGGATTGGCCGTCTTGAGGTTGTAATTTCAACTCAAAGGACCCAAAGATTAAAAGGGTAGAATTTATGATTTAACCTTCTCACCAATATCCCAATCTCTATTCATAGTTATATATAAAGTGAGTATAATGCTTTCACCCAAGTTGTAATGTCAAGCCTAGCAAAGTGTAAAGGGCAAAAACTCTAAAATTAATTCATATATCTATTCACTTATTATTCATGATTTAGATAGATGTTTGACAAACTACTCCTACTGTGTTCTTCAAGAACCCATTAAAATAAATAAAAGTTAATTTAGTATTAACCATAAAGTACTCCCATCAACTATATATATCATTTGATTTACAAATTACAATGCCTATTTTTGGAAAAATGTCCTTTTTTTTAAGAGGTAAAGTTTCTTTCCAAGATCATTTGAACTTTATAGTAAAATATAATTATGTGGTAATGGATGATCTTCTAGTTCAAAACTCATTTTCATGGTTTCTACATCTAATCAAATAATAATATTGCTGCTAATGAGAATAATAAATAATGCCAATTGAGTTATTAATAATTGAGTTGTACTTTTGGTAAGGGGTTATAGTGCAGAAAATATCAAATGAAAATAATAAATAATGTTAAATTATTGTTTCAATTATCAAGGGAAAAATATTATGTTGAAAATCATTAAAATTTATTTTTAAAATAAACTTCACTTATTTTAATAATAAAAGTTTAAAATAATTATATAACATTCTTGAATTGTTTTTTTAATAATATTTAAAATAGTGTTTTTCTAGAATAATAATTTCAGTATCATGTCAAATAAACTATTGGCTAAAGATTTTATTTATGATGCATTAATTATAAATTCAAATACTAGTACTCTTTTTTATAAAAAAAATGAAATAAAAAAAATTGAAAATCTGCTCATCACTATTGAACTCGAATATTAATTATAAATATATTATATATCAAACTAATAATTTTATTAAATATTACAATCTGATATAAATAATAAATAAATTTAAGAGTCGAATTCACGATATTCTAACATTTTAATTTTAATTTTATCACCAGATTAAAATTTATTTTTAATTTTTAATCTCTCATTTGATTTAAATAATAATAATGGGTAAATAAATAATAAGAGATCTAAGGACACCATGGCTACATGTGCTTTGGGGTTTGATAATTAGTCAATTGACACAAATATATCTAAATTCAATGTAAGCCATTTTGGTAAACCCTATCCATCAATTGATAAGCAAGTTGTTTTTAGTAGTACATTACACTACTCTATCACTTGACAAACCTAATTAATTAGTTGCCTAGTTGGTGGATTACTTATAAACATCATTCACTTTTACCCTCACATCATTCTACTTATAAATTATATTAATTAATAAATTACTAATTTAAAAAATATTTATAATTTACTTCCTATATTTTTTTATTTATCGTTTAAGATTTTACACACATATTAAAATACTTATTAATTAAATTTAAAATAACTTATTTAATTTTATATTCTTAACTTTATTTTAAATTAAGTTATTATATTTTAATTAAATACTATAAAGATAAAATAAAGAAAAATTGATAAATATTGTTTTAAAAATTTAAAATGACAATTAAAAATATAAATAGATGAATTTAAAAAATGACAGATAAAAAAAATAAAATGAATAATAAATATATATTTAATTAACTAAAAACTCATTATATTTTATCAATTTTATAATCAATTTAAAATGAATTAAAAAAAATATGTGATAAATTGAATATAAACTAATTGAAATGAAATAAAAAAAAAATTATTAAAATTATTTTATTAATTTAGTTTATTAGTATAAGTCGGAATGAAAAAAATATATTATATAATAAATATTATTAATTTATTAAATATTAATTTAATGAGGTTTTAGTGTAGTAGTGAAAATTATCTTTAATTCCACGCCCTATTTACTTTCCTTTGTTTTCCATGAAGTTTAGTCATAAATATCTACTTAATGAATTAATAATTTCAATAATTGTAATTATCAAAGAATTGTGATAGTCCAATTAGGACTGATTTAGGTGTTTAGTAAAAATTGTTTGTCATATTAATTATTATTATTATTAATCAACGATTATAATCAAATAATATATGTTACATAAAACAATCACAATTCCACTACTTTATTATATAATTAAATATAAATAGTTAAGATTATTAATTAACTAAATTTTGACATTTGAATATCAATCATAATAACGACACACTATCAACAAGATATGGGTTAGATAGATTTTTTGCTTTTAAATTAAGATATCCCTTCACTATTTAACTTCCCATTTAATTTAATAATAATTAGGATAAAATATTATTTAATTCATGAAATTTCGTGAAATTAATATTTAAATACCTGTATTTTTAGAAAGTAACTGTTGGGTTCCTCACATTTGATTCCGTCACAATAATTGGTCCATCCGTCTTTTTGACCGTTAACTATATTTAAAAAAATAAAAACACTCCTCATTTTTCATTAAATTTTCTTTTTCATGCCACTTCATTAAAATTTATCTCAAACTTTCTTTATTTTTTTTCATAATCAAACCTTTCATTATCCACATAATTTCACTCATCACAATATCCACATAAATTTTACTTCTTTTAATTTTAACAAACCCAAAATTTACAAAATTAATTAACCACAAAAAAAAAAGAAGAAAAAACATTACATGATAAAGAAAAAATAAGAAAATATATGAATATGAGTTTTTTACAAAGAAAAATGGAAAGAAAATGAAATAAAGGAAAAGAAAATGAAGGGAAATAAAAAGAAAATGAAGGAAAAAAATATAGATGTTGATGATGAAAGTATTTTGAAAAAATAACATATTTTAATTTTTTTTATTTTTAACAAAAAAATTTAAAAAAAACTAACGAAATGTCCAATTATTATGGTGGAATCAAACATGAGGGACCTAATAACTACTTTCTAAAAGTTTAAGGATTTAAGTATTAATTTTACTAAATCTCAAGAACTAAATACTATTTTACCCTAATAATTATGGACTGTGATAATTGTTGATTATTATTTAATAGTTGATTGTTACAAGTATTCAATAAAATTATTATAAAACGTTAATTGTTAATATATTTAATAATCATTAAAAATAAATATTAATATTTATTTTTTATTTAAATAAATAAAAATTTTAAAAAAATTAAATTGATTTTTTTTATAAATAATATTTATTTAACTACTTAATAATTATCATTAATCAATCAAATTTGATATAATTATTGAGAATCAAAAAGTTATAAACTGTATTAAAAAAAAATTGTTAAACACAAATTAAGAGTTAAAAACTATTGGCAATATAAATTTAGCGCGATTTGTGGTAATAATTACTTATAATTATATTTATGTTTGATAAATTATAGTCAAAGGATTAATTAATTTCCTTATATATTTATTTTTGAAACACTATATAATTCTTTCTATAATAAAAATAAGTATTTTTATATTTTATCAGAAGCAAGCTATGAATGTAAATTTACAATTGGGTTAATGATTTAAAGACATGAAATGTTTTTTTTTTCCTCTAATTGAACTGGTGTAATTTAAATTTTTTAAATTTAAGGGCTTTAGAATAAGGATAAAAAACCTAAAATAAAATTTTTATACCTTGTTTAACATATGGATGGCAATAATAGTGATATTGGTAGGACAAGGTGGTAAATGTAATGAAAATGGCAATGACAATATAAAGCTTGTGCTATGTATTGTTTAAATATTGACTTTACTGTTTAAATAAAAAATCTTTTAGTCTTATAATATATGTTATAATTGTAAAATATATGATTATTAAGAATTTTTTTTTAAATTATTTTAATTTATTTACTTTAATCTCATTTTATTTTATTTTTTTTATATTTTATATTTTTTAATTCATCTTTACATTTTTTTAATATATTTTTTAATGAGTATATTATTATAAAATTAAAATAAAATAAATTTAAATTAATAAACATAAAAATTAAATTGAGAAATATAAAAAAATTAAAATAATTTATTGTGTGACAAATAAAGTATTTTCTATGCTGGATTAATAATTGATAATTTCTATTATAATGTAAGAAATGGATGAGGTCTCCTATCAATTTAAATAAAAAAGGTTAAACACCTATAATTGATAGCCTCAAGTGGAATGAAACAATGAGTTATGCAATTGATAGCTTTTTTTTTTTTTTCTATTTTTAAATAACTATCTAATTATAAGATAGTCAGGTGATCGTAGAAAACTATTGGGTGGCGCGGTGGTGGTGGCGGCGGCAGTGGAGGATGTGATGGTGTGACAGTTATGATAATAATAATAACAATAATAGGAACGGAGGTTTTATGATTAATGGCAAAGAAATATATATAATAGTTAATTTTTAACTACAATGAGAGAATTGCGGCGATAACAAGGTGATGATAAGGCCATCTCCAACCGAGCCATTTTGCAGCAATTTTCTTTTTTCAATCGAGCGCTATTTTGAACAGTAAAATATCAATTTGATATTTTACTGTTCATCAATTATAATTTTTTTATTTTTTATTTAATTTTTATATATAAAAATTTTATAATTAAAATTAAAATTTTTTTAATAAATCCATTTTTTTAAAATTTTGTTATTTAGTTTTTAATTTATATAAATAATTAATTTTAAAAATTTTCTTTTTTATATAAAATTAATATTTTTTTTAGTGTTAAAAATAAAATTATGGTTGAAAATGAAATTACTGCTTGATATAATATAAATTGTAAAATGATGTAAAATTGATAGTATTTTGATGTTTATAGATAGAGATGATTTAAGAAATGGAAATAAATATATTAAAATAATATTATTAATTACATAATAAGATATTTTTTTTTATAGATATTATTTTATTTATGAAAAAACATAAAAATAAAATAATTATTTCATATAAAATAATTATTTTCATTTTTATTCAAATTTAAATATAAAATAATTATTTCAATGAACAGCAAATTTACAATTTTATGTTTTAATTGAAATTTTAAAAATATAATAATTAAATGTATAATAAATATTTTATATGTTAAAATTAGAATTAAAACGATAAACGAAAAATAATAGACATATTTACGTAGTTTATCTAAGAAGCCTATGTTCGTATATATAAAAATCTAATGGTTATTTTTATTTTATTTAAGTACGTATTTTATATCAAACATTATAACTATATTTGTAATAGGAGATATAATATATTTATAATGTAATAAGTGATTGATCAATTATTGATATTGTTTATTAATAGTATATTTTTCTTATAATATATAAAATATAAAATTTATAGAAAAAAAAATTATTTATTTTATAAATCAAATGAATTCTTAATAAAAGCATTTAACATGATAAATGATAAAGATTTGAATTCAGAACTTAGTCATAAAAAAAAAAATCATCTTTATTCTTAGATCAGTTTTAGAACTGCATATAGACAGTTTTAGAACTGCATAGAAACAAAACTATATGCTGGATTTTTTATTTTTCTTTTCAAACTACAGTTAATTAAAAGCAATTATACAATTATTTTTACAAAATAAAAAAATAATTCGAAACATGATTTTCAAAATTACGTTAAAATACTATTTTTTAAATAAATTTAAAATATGTATAAATTAAAAAAAAAAAAATAGTATTTTAGCAAAGTAGTAGCAAGATAACAACATTGTTAAAGAGCTATTCATATTTCTCAAAAACTCTTTAACGCAGACTTAATGGAAGAAAATACCATCAACAGTCTAATTTGATAATAAAGAGTTTTCTTTGTTTGAGAGGTTTTGAATTTTAATCCTCTCCTTTTTTTTAATTAGATTAGCGATCCATCTTAAATAATAGTGGTATTTTCACACAATACTTTTCAAAAATTTCAACTAACTCTTTATTATTTAATTTTAAAATATATAATAAATAGTGAATTTAGGTCATCGAACAAGTTAATTTCACTATTTATTTTATATTTTATAATTTTATCCGTGCTATTTAATTCTCTTACATATTATTTATCTAAAAATTTCAATTTAAAGAGTCCATTGGACTTACAAAATTGTGTATATTTCATATTTAAATATTATTTAAGATGTTATTTATTTATATAAAAAATATATTTTAAAATAAATAATACATTTAGAGATATTCTATGAAAACATTTAGTTTAATTGTTCGTATCAATTATTAACTGTTAGATATTACTAATAGTTGTTAAATGGTAATTGATAATGACAATCAGTGGTTGTTATTTAATAACTAATTATTGTAAGTATTTGATCAAATTATTATTAGTTGTTAAGTATAAATATATTTAACAATTATTAAAAATAAATATTAATATTTATTTTTTATTTAAATATTAATTTTAAAATAATAATTTATTTAGTTATTTAAATAAATATATATTTTTTTAAATTTCAATCTAGAATTTATGTAAATATCAATTATTTGATTAACCAAATGAGTTTAAATTAGTTGTTAGGAAAAAAAAAAAAAAAAAAAGTTAGCATCAAAAACCAAACACCTACTAAGACTAATTTATGAATAGATATCTTGGTTCAAATATCATAAATATTAAAATCACCCAATTAATGTTTAAAAAATATATATATAATCAAATTTTTTACTAAAATTATTAAATTTTACATTTTTCAGAACAGAGACTAAACAGTATCATTCTCAATATATTATCTTCCAAAATTCTATTTCCAAAGTAAAAAATGAATAAATAAAATAAAAACATTGGTTAGCATGAAAAACTTTTTAACCCACCCATAGCAACACCAAATTAAAATGACAGCCGAATGACAAACCTCCAAATCTAACGCTAACAAGTCAACCCCTCTGTCTCTGATGCACACAAAAACGCTCTTTTCTTCACACACACACATACATACAACACAGTCACAACTCACAAAATAAACACTCTTCTTCCTTCCCAAAATTACCAAACTACCCTCCTCCATATCCTCTTTTTAGCTTCGTCTTTCTTTGACTCTCCACAACACGAACTCTCTTTATCTCTCTGTAATGGACAATACTAATTCTGAGTCTGAGCTCCGACTTCGCGATTCTTTGCCGGGTTCGGGCGATCCAACCCGGCCTCAGTCCGATATTTGTAGTGCTGCTGCCTCTGGTGGTGCCCGGTATAAGCTTATGTCGCCGGCGAAGCTTCCGATCTCTAGGTCACCGTGTATCACGATCCCTCCTGGTTTAAGTCCTACTTCGTTTCTTGAATCACCGGTTTTGCTTTCTAATGTTAAGGTTAGTGCTAATTTGGATCCATTTTTGTTTTGGGTTTCCGTTTGGTTGCTTGGAAAATGGTAAAGTTGTTTTTTTGGTTTAGTTTAGTTTGCTGAGTAAAGTGAAATTGGAACTGAAAATGACTTGTTAGAAACTCGAAGATCTGTTTGGCAGCTAATAAGAGCAGAGCAAAGTAAAGGAACTGCTCATTTTAGTAATTGTTGAGAATATAGTTCTTCATGCAACCAAGCTCAGACCTAAATTTTTTTTTATTTCTATTTTCTTTTTTCAAAAAAGTTTCTTGTAAGTGAAATATTTACCAAAGTAGAGATTCTAAGTTTTGATTTTTTGAAAAAAATTTCAGCTTTAACTATTTTACAGCTATATCAAAGAACGGTAGTGTTTGTAGCTTCGTGTCGTTATAGTAAAATTATAAGTGGACAATTTGTAGAGGACTTGAATTAATTCATGATGTGATTTTTTCTTAAAGTTTGAGCTAATAAGATGCTCTTTGTTTCGCCATAATATCTCGAAATTTGAAAATCCAATTTCTATTTTTTTCTTGTTGTTTCTCCTCCGTGATTATTACTATTATTATTATTATTATTATATTAGGAGTGCTGATATTGGAACCTGAAATTAGATTCTGATGCTTGATGGTATAAAATAAAATAATGTATTGGCATTGTGTCCACATAGATTGTTCTGTTCGAATTTGTTTGGAGAATATGTCTTTTATTAGAAGCTTGAGAGCTCTTCTTTAATGGCTGTGTTGTTTCTTCACATTATGAATCTTTCTCTTTTGTTGGTGCTTTTGTTTTCAATGTTTTAACGGTGTCGTTGGTTGTAGAAAACATACTTAACTATTGTATGCTTAAGATACGGAATAAATGCATTGATTTGAGGTTGTTAATTATTAAATGTACCACATATACAAAGAGGAATAAGAAGCTAGAAAGGGCAAGCGGGTCAAGTGAGTGCCGGAGTGAGAATAATTTTTCTATTTTCTGTGGTGATAATTAGCTTCATGCCTATGAATACGGTTTATGACACCCTATGTAGAGCTTAATATAATAGAGAAAAAGATCTGTGATCAAGCATAAGAATAGAATTTAAAGCTTCCCCCAGATATGAGTGTTCTTAGTTTTTCTAGATTGATGGTATTTGGCTACCTGAATTTTATATATATTGCCTTCACTCACCTTTATTGAGTTCTCTATGCCATTTTTATTTCTTTCACATTGACTAGTGTAAATCAGCTTGGTGACAGCACATGATTAGATGTGTTTATTGATGCTGATAAGAAGGGATATCTTAAAGCTCTACAGATGCTTTCTAGTGGGGAAATTTGTTGATAATGGTATGAAACAATATCAGAACTATTGGTTCATCAATGGTGGCCTTAGGATGTGTAGGGATTAAGCAAATTACTTGTATCATTTTCTATTCATTCTGTAATTTTGTTTGCTAATTTTGCTATTACTTGGTATTTGAAATGTTTTCTGTATGTAATTCGTGAATAATTGAAAGAGCTTAAAAAGAGTTAATTTTAGTACTTCCTTGATCTTGCAGGCAGAACCTTCCCCAACAACTGGCTCCTTCAGTAAGCCTCAAACAGGACATAGCTTTCTTGTCTCTGGTTCATATTCAGCGACTACAGTTCCCTCAAATGCCTTTGGAGAAAGAACATCTAGCTGCTTTGAGTTTAGACCCCATGCTAGATCAAACTTGGTAAATTCCTAATGAAATATCAAATGGTTCAAAATACCAATTGTCTTAAAGTGCATTCTGGCTGAAAGATTTAATCTCGTATTAGTTTTTTGCTGCCTGATTTTTCCTGGATTTGAACAGCATAATTGGTAGCTAAAAAATTGAGTTGCCTACTTAAATATGTTAAGGTTTGAAGCCTCTTACATGTTTATAATTTTAACTTAAATCCCTCCTTAAGTCACTTGATTGGCGTGCTCCCTTGTTTTTCTTTTATCCAATGCAAGCACTGGTGATTATAATGAGTTTGTTTATTGTTGGTATATAACTGAAAAGCTCAAGCTATCTAAGGCCAAACCAAACTTTATATTAACTAGCATGAGACCACTTTACAAATATTCCCAACTGGAGGTGCCATTATTTATTTTTTAATAGTTGCTAGAGGATGCAGTAAGGAGATAATGATGTGACATGTTTTTACCTGAACTGTCTGTTCCCCCGACATGTTTATAATTTTAACTTAAATCCCTCCTTAAGTCACTTGATTGGCATACTCCCTTGTTTTTCTTTTATCCAATGCAAGCACTGGTGGTTATAATGAGTTTGTTTATTGTTGGTATATAACTGAAAAGCTCAAGCTATCTAAGGCCAAACCAAACTTTATATTAACTAGCATGAGACAACTTTACAAATATTCCCAACTGGTGGTGCCATTAGTTTTTTTCTTTTTTAATAGTTGCTAGAGCATGCAGTAAGGAGATAGATGATGTGACATTTTTTTACCTGAACTGTCTGTTCCCCCGTTTCTGAATTTCTGTTCAACGATAACATTTTGGTTTATCATATATCTGCAAGTATGCCTTACTGGTTGGAAAGTATCTTTTTCCTAACGTGTTCCGTTTATTTCAAGGTTCCAGCAGATATGAACCACCAGAGAAGTGAACAATCTGTTCAGGCCCAAGGGCAGTGTCAGTCCCAATTACTTGTATCATCACCTAAGGTGAAAAATGAAATTGCAGTCCCCTCGAATGAGTTGAGTCTTTCAGCACCACTTCCCAATGCTACTTCAGGTGCTAGTGCACCTGCTGAAGTTGATTCAGATGAATTAAATCAGACAGGGCTTTCCAACAGTGGGCTTCAGGGATCACAATCTGATCACAAAGGAGGAAGTGGTGTTTCAATGCCTTCTGACGATGGATATAACTGGAGAAAATATGGACAGAAACATGTTAAAGGAAGTGAATTCCCACGCAGCTATTACAAATGTACACATCCTAACTGTGAAGTGAAAAAGTTATTTGAGCGCTCGCATGATGGACAGATAACAGAGATTATCTATAAGGGCACGCATGATCATCCTAAACCTCAACCCAGCCGACGATATACTGCTGGGGCTGTTTTGTCTATACAAGAAGATAGATCTGACAAAAATTCCTCTTTACCTGGCCGGGATGGTAAGGCAAAACTCTTCAGGGATGTTTATTTGCTTTTCTTTTTATTCTTTTCATTTTTAGATTTTATTAATCAATGTGCATGCTTTATTTCGGTCTATTATTCACATTCTAGATAAGTCATCTAGTGTGTATGGTCAAGGGTCTCATACCATGGAGCCAAATGGTACCCCTGAACTGTCTCCTGTCACAGCTAATGATGATAGCATAGAAGGTGCTGAGGATGATGATGATCCCTTCTCAAAAAGGAGGTACTGGTTTAACAGTTTTAACTTGTTATTGACTGGTAAACATGCACTAACCACCAAATGGTGTAATTACATCAAGCAGGAAAATGGATTCTGGGTGTTTTGATGTTACTCCAGTGGTTAAGCCTATCCGAGAACCACGTGTTGTTGTTCAAACTCTGAGTGAGGTTGATATACTGGATGATGGATACCGGTGGCGCAAATATGGGCAAAAAGTAGTGAGAGGCAATCCTAATCCAAGGTCTATTTTATTGTTTTTGGTGGATGATAAGCTTTAAATAGTTATAGATTCTCTTGCTGTTTTTCTCTCTTCTATCATTTAAGCTTTTTTCCCAATAATTTTGCAAACTTTTGGGAAGTTGGCATGTTATTCTCATGATGTTACAATAGATCAAGTTATGGAATGACCTGATACAATTGTTCATGCACATGAGCACATGATCAATGAGTATTTCTGCTTAGGACTCTTGAGCTGTGAAATCACCATGATTTATAAAGCACTTGTATTGATTCATTTTTTGTCGATAATCTTTAAATTGTAGTAGTGTTGAGAGAAATGCTTCATGAAGTATAAGCAGACAGCCAGTACCAATGCTTTCCAATTCACTTGTTTGTTTGTGTCATCTTTTCTTATGTCCTTTGTGTAACATTAAGGTGTCCGGGTTTGTTTGCTCACCTTGTTGTGCGCTGCTATCTACAGATGAATATAGATGTGTTTCTATTTATTTAGGTATGTTTATTTGAGTCTTCAAGGAAAAAATTAATTAGGAAGCTTGAATATTGGTTAAGCATTTTAGGTCAAATACACTGTAAGTGTGTGATGACTTCTGAGGAGTCATGTGTATTTTATACTGATAGAATGGGAGGAATTATGTCGGATGATTAGGAAAGGTAATATGTTGTGAGGTCCTGAGGCAAAAACCTATTAGTCTAATGCTTCATTGTGCTGTCTGAATCTCAAAATGCTGGAATCAGGCCTATGATTAACTACAGTATTTGATGGTCAATTACGTGAACAAAAAATATAGCCTCCTCATGTAAAACTTGCTACATAGCCATTAGACCCTGATTTTGCATTTCCATATTCCCTGCAAATATCTTCATCAACTCCTGATCAGAACATCATTCACTTTAAGATTTTCAGCAAAGAACGCTTCTGGCTACAAAGATTTTTATTAGTTTTTGGAATACCATCTGCAAAGATCAAAATTATTAGTGTTTAAAATTGTCAAATGATGAACAAGCTAGGGTTTGACCTTCCAGATGAAACAGAACAAGGAAGGAGATCTTTTTATGCTAAGTTTTAAATGGCTTCTTAGAAAGGAAAAGTTACATAAGAAATCGTTCATTTTGATTTTTGTTACATTGGTATTTATTTCTTGAAAAATAGAATTCTGCTTGCTTGAAATAAGTGTCAATGTCACAATTGCTGGTAGCACAAAATGACTATTTTAGCCCATTGGGCATTCTCCTAATTTCTTGAACTTCTGTATTTATATTATTACCTGGCTCAGAATGTTCGTTAATTGAAAAATAATTGAATGTAATGAATTATCTTTTTAATAGCAAAATAATACAAGCGGAATGTGTCACAAGGCTTTTGTTTTTAGAACACCTAATGGAAATTTAGTATCTCAAATTTTCCTTGGCATTTTTGTTAATATTACATATGTGAGGATATAAAACATTACCATATATGAAACATCATCTTATTAGGTATGATTTTTGAATTACAAGTACTGAAACATAACTGATATCAAAATAGAAGAACTTTTTTATAAATTCTCTTAGAATCTCATTATTACTGCAGCATTTCAATGGGATCAAATATTGATTCTTTAAGATGAGTCCAGAAGGGCACTGATCAAATGTAAAAGTGGAATTCAAAAGTGATACTGAAAACATTTCCTTGTAATGAGTCTGTTTGCTTTGTTGTGGGCGTTAATGTCCAGTCCTGGGATCCTGCACTACATTCATTTGCCAATTACTTGATTATTCTTTTCCTTCATTTGCGACTCACTTGAGTGTTACAGGACATTAGATTGTCAATTCCCATTTGTTGGTGGTAACTGTGGCTTCGGGAATCTATGCAGCTACAACTTTTGATTGAAATCTATGCACGGTTGTTGCTATTTTAGCATCTTCTGTCAAACGTTACTTATAGTCTGTAAGAAACATTAAACATATGTGCATCTTCTCTTTCTTGTGTCAATGCAGGGGCCATAAGTATGAAATTGAAATTGGTTTTAATTGATAATAATTCATAAATGACATCGGGATTCTATAACTGATTCTGATTTTAAATGTAGTTAAAGAGAAGTAGAACTGCTCATTGATCTGGACTCTAGATCAGTATTAGACATTGTATTGACTAATATCACATGAAATTTTATTCATATCTTTTGTGGAGACTTTGAAATTACCATGATTATAATCCAAAAGATTGGTTACAATGGATTTTTACCTTGTCAACATAATATAGCAATAGTCAAAATCTGCTCATGACAAATATTTTATGCAGCTTATGTGCATATACTTGTCATTTCTCCCCTTCCCCTCTTGAATGAATATGTTGTTTAGCTTCTTACCATTTGTATTCATTCTGCAGGAGTTACTACAAGTGCACAAATGCTGGATGCCCAGTTAGGAAACATGTGGAGAGGGCATCGCATGATCCAAAAGCAGTTATAACAACATATGAAGGGAAACACAATCATGATGTACCTACAGCACGGAATAGTAGTCATGACACAGTGGGACCAACAGCTGTGAATGGACTGCCAAGGATTAGACCAGATGAAAGTGAGACAATTAGCCTTGATCTTGGTGTTGGGATCAGTGCATCTGCAGAAAATAGATCCAATGACAATCAACAAGCACTACATTCTGAGGTTGCCCAAAGCCAAAACCAAACAAGTGGTTCCAGTTTCAGAATAGTTCCAAGGAACCCAATTACACCATTCTACGGTGTCTTGAATGGCGGCAAGAATCAGTATGGATCTAGACAAAATCCAAATGAAGGCCGAAGTGTTGAAATTCCATCTATAAGCCATTCTTCTTATCCATATCCGCACAACGTGGGAAGATTAGTAATGGGCCCATAAATTTCTTTGAAATGAAGTCAACAGAAATAAGATTATTCCTATGTAGATTTTTCATTTTTCCTTGTTCCATTTCGGCTGGTAAAATGATAAAAAGGCTAGAATCTGAAACTGGGAATATGAATTGTTCTTACTGTCCTGGAGCTTATACTGGTGTTAACTTGTTGCGAATTCTCCTGTCCCAATTGTTGTACTTATCAACTTCGTCTGAGTACAAAGCTTTGTACAAATATGAAAAAAGTAACAAAGGTATATTTCCTGAAAAGAGAACAGTATTGTAAAATTAGTACTACTTGAAATGGGATTCATTGGGGTTTCTCTTGTTGGTGTCTTTGATATCAAAACTTTGAATATGTTATCTTATTGGATGAATTACTAATAGCCCCTTGATATTTGCACTATTTTACAGTTTAGTCCTTCTTGTTTCAGAACCTCACGGGCCATTTTCGTCCATAGAGTGTGCTATACAATAAGAAGACAATTATATCAAAGATTGTAACCTTTAATTTCTACAACAGGACAGTTCACGGTCATTGGTAGTTGAATGTGAACATAATGCAGAGACAATTACACTATATTCTTGTTACTTGCATTCCTTAATCATCCTCTTAATGAAATCTATTCAACAGCTAGTTTGGTCTGCTGGTGCAGAAATGGCCAGAAGGTTTTTCTAGGGGAAGTAAAATCTCCATGCACATGCCATCATAATTGTGTTTCATCCTTTATTTTCTGTTTCCAAGGCCAAGCCAAGCAGAGTTTGGCTATCAAAGTACAGAATACAAGGCTCTCCAAAGTTGATTTTTTTCTTCACTTGTTTATTACTATTACTGTTAAGTCTGTTAGCATTATATGTTTGTCTTCTCTTTAAATATTATTATACTCTCTTGGGTGGGGCTGACATTATAAATGCACTGTAGATAGCATACAAAATCCCTTAAATTCACCATTTTTGTCTTTGCTTTAGCAGCAACTGCGAAATTGTGCAGCCACGTTATGGTCCAAATCTCCACCGGAACCAAACACTTTGTATCCTTCGTAGATATAGACCTTTAATTTTATCCAATTAACAGACATTAACAAAAACATATATAAAATAAAATTGAAGAAAGGAGAGATGCAAGCTTGGTGGGTGTCGTTGAAGGAGAGTGTCCATTGTGGGAGTAAGCTTAGTAATGTGGTTATTCTGCCGGAGAAATGCAATGGGAAGAGAAGCTGCATCAAATCTGCAAAGGAAAACTTGGAAAAAGAGCTCATTGGCCGAACTCGAAAATCATTTGGAGAAGTGATTATCAAAGGATACCACATTCGAACAAGATACTGTGGTAAGTATTCAATCCTGTTATACATGTATTTTGCTACTGCTAAAGTTCTTAATGATTCAATTCTTCAATGATATAAAATTAAAAGTTTTTAATTTCGTAGTAAGTTGATTCTCGAGAGGTTCTGCATAAAGAATATTGTATTAACAAGATAAATATTCATAAAGAATTAATCTTTAATCAAAGAGTAGTGAATGAGGATGAGTCTTGACAAAACAGTTTTGTTGTTTCTTTGTAATTGGTCTCACTTGCAGTTGTGATAAGAGGAAATATTGCAAATTTATGTTCGTTTTCGTTGTTTTTCTTGTCTAATTGTGTAGTAATATAATCAGCTAAAGTTAATGAGATTTAATTACAAAGGGTCTTAGAAATAGCGTGTTGAATTATCAGAGTGAGTTAACAAAGAGAGCTCAGCTAGCCAACAAATGTCATGGATAGAACATATGATTACAGGACCCCAGAGATAAGAGAGAAGAAATAAAAGTATTTGTATGCTAGCAACTTAAGGCTAACATAATGGTCCCTTGAATGTGTGATGGTATGTGAATTGCATTGAAAAATTGAAAAAAGAAGAAAAAAAAATTATTTAATTGCAGTATTGAAAAAGCGGACAAAAATAAATATAATAATAGTTATTTAAATACAATGGGGAAGTTACATATAATCGTAGGCCTGTTTGGATTAGTGGTTGGTGTTTGCACTTACCATCGCTAGTTGAGGTGTTTGGTAAGTTCGGTATTTTAGAGTGTATTTCAAAATTTAGAGGTCGATAGTTAAAAATTATAATTGGAATAAAAGTTAAAATTTTTAGCTTGTCAAAATTTGACTCCCAACAGCCGCCTGCCAGGCACTTAAATCTTTCTAGAGCCTATAATAAGGAAAATCTCATACATTAGGATTTCTAACTATACATTCCTTGCATTTTGAAACAGAACTAAGAATTGGAGACCCAGCACGAAATATCACTGAGATGATCTTCCAAAGAGCATCAACAAACCCATCGAAGCCATCAAGGAAGATCAAAAAGGTTCTGAGGGTTAAGCACTCGTTTGAAATTCTTGAAAGATTCGAGAAATACAGAGAGAAGGTAAAGGAAAGTGCCTATACGCAACAAAAGACACATCCAAGAAGTAGTGTAGATGGAAATGAGCTTCTACGATTCTATGGCACAACAATGACTTGCTGCAGTGAAGAATCAAGGCGAGTTTCTGAGCTGTGTAGAGATCCTACTTGCCAAGTCTGCAGAATGATTCAATCAAATTTTGACACAGAATACACGAAGAAGAATGGTATTCGATTGAGTACAAGTAGTGAGGAATTGAGTGATAACATGATTAAATTCTCTAAGGTGAGAATGGAAAGGGCTGTAATAGTTTGTAGGATTATTGCTGGGACAGTTGTAAATAAGGGTGATGGGGTAAAAGAAGAGTGTGAGTCTGATTCTGCTAGGAGTGATATCCAGTATTCAAAGTCAGAATCTTTAATTGTAAGAAATCCCAGTGCTGTACTTCCCTGCTTTGTCATAATTTTCATCTAAGATTCTGAGATATATCTATAAATCTGTTATTTTTGCAGTTTAAATCAAACCTAGGACACCATCGAGTTTCACCAAGTATTTCAATTGGTTATGTAAACAGTGAAATTTCTACTCACAATCTGCTAAATAATAGATTCAAACATCATTGATCCTACTTGAGTTCACTCAAGTCGGAGCCCTTCATTGCATCATAGCTAATATTCAAAGTAAAATTTAGAATCAAAAGTTGAGCAACAGAACAAGATACCAAGGAAGAGAGTAAAAGTGCCTCCCTATTGATTAATTGAGTCATTTAATTATTAATAGCTATCAAATTCACAAAATTGAAAAGCATAATTAATTTTTATTGAAATTTAAAATTAAGTTGATAATATGAATCATGATATAATAAATTTCAGGGTCAATTTTACTTTTTCCCTCTAAGTTAATATGAAAATATTATTATTATTATTAATTTAACTTTAAAATAGAATTACAATTAAAATTTCAAATTAGGGTAAAATTGATAAAAAATAATAATAGAATATAATTGCAAAAATATGCAAAACTTAAAAGTAAATTTATACGGCCTATCATAATATAGACTAGACAAACTTCAGGTGTAACCTTGTAATTTTTTCAAGTGTAGTTCTCTTTGAAAAAAAAGGAGATATCGTCAACTTTACTATTTCAGTATACAAAAACCACCTGTCACAGGCTCAAATCATTATTCTTAACTCAAAACCCAACACAGCTTCAAGTTCAGTGTCATGCTTTCCTCCATTGATCATTCTTATACATCATTTGCTTGCAATCCCCCACCAGTACTATGACCTGCTTGATAGAAACAAGCTTCATTTGCAGTAGTATAACCCCTCAGGACAAGAGTTCACATGTTTAATTGGCAAAAATGAAGTTTGAATCTATTATGGATACAATATAGTAGAAGCTAACTAACTTGCTTCTGAACATTTGCCTAATAAGAAGTTTGAATTGACCCAATGATTATTGTACTGTAAATACACTTCAAAAAGATAAAGCAAATTTATTAAAAGCACTAGTTAATACTAACATGCTTGATGTCATCTTTTTTTTCTTTTTTTCGCCCTCTATATCGCAAATCAGCCAGTTCATTGCTAGATAATCCATTAATGTCTCAACTTTGTTATGCTATTTAACTACAAACAACAACATGAAATGATCTTGCCTCAAATTACAGTCTGAAGCATTGAAATATCCCTCAAATATTGCCTGGTTATCACCTCCATGCGCAAGAAGCAATCAGAGGTCGGTTCATCCAGCCAAGATATAAAGCTCCATCTCTCTCTTCAAGAGTATACTTCTTTGAATAGCTCTCCAGCAGACTCTTGATAGTAGCATTCACAAAAGAACTTAATGGATAGGGTGTAAACCCCGCCATAGCGAACCGTGATCTCCACTTACC
>CANXYC011779278.1:0-30651 GCA_948193065.1 Aleurites moluccanus
AAATAATTTTAGAGACACAGTTAGAAAGCGAACTAATTACTTTTCTAAAAAGCGGCGGTGTCAGGAACACTGCCGAGAAATTAGCTGTCCAGTCAACAGAAGAATTTCTGATTATGACCAGGGGTAAAAGATCACCTTAATGCATGTGTAATTTTGATAAAAAGAAAGAAGTGAAAAACATTTAGGAACACTGAAAAAGTAACCAATGGCAAATTCGTAAATAAAAGGAACTTTAAGGTGAATAGTGGAAATTGGTCCGTTGGAGTTACAAAATGACTCTGATACTATTTTTATAAATAAGTATAAATTAAAATAAGCTTATTAATTTCCCACTTTGAATTCTAAATCTTGACATAATTGTCTAAATAAATTACAGAAGAATATGGGGTCAAAACCTAATTACTTGGAAACTTAAGGACTAATATGTAATTTATTATTTGATTTTAGTATAAAAGCATGCCTTAGAACATTTGTCATAATCTTCTTCCTTTTCTCTTTAGTGGCAGAACCACCATTCTTCAATTCTCCCATCCATTTCTTCATTTTTCAACCAAAGTTCTTAAGGAAAAATTGATAGAAAACTTAAACACAAATCTAGTTCTTTCAATTGCCACCATTGATTTTCTTAGAAGAATAAAGGAATTCAAGGAATTTCTCTTCAAAGATTTCGGTCACTTCACTCCATCAAGGTAAGGAATTTTTTTGTTCAATTTTATGGTTTAGTTAGATGATTTTAAGGTTTAATTAAATGGATTTTAGGTTAGATTGCATCATTTTGATAGCAATGCCTAATTTGCCTAGCTTATTTGAAGTTGTATGCTTTGGCTATGTTGATTAGTGTTAGTTAATGTTAATTGATGTTAGAATATGTCAATTTGAGGCTATTAGGTAACTAATTGACGGTTATTTTGGTGTAGAACATAAAGATTGCCAAAGTTGCCCTATTTGCCTTCTTTGAAGATTTGTGGTGGAAATCAAGTTTCTAAGGCAATTGGAAGCTTTAGGTGAGTTCTATTTACATCATTTAACATGTCCAAAGCCTTAAAATTGAAATTGAAAACCTTATATGAAAAGGGAGTTTTGGCCGAACCATATACTACTATTCATCCTTTATATTTTGCTTGTTTTTCCTTTGAATTCCTATGCCAAATTGATGCCTTTAATGTTTTTTAACCTTGTATATTTGTGTTCCATTTGTGTTGTTGACAATGTGACTTTGTGTTGGTTGAATTGGGCATGCCAAACTTGCACCAAACCCTAACCTATTGGCTTGCCATTTTGTGCCCACCAAGTGTTTGATTAAATGCCTAGTTGTTTTTGCCTTGGCCTATTGCTTTGTATTCCATAGGCCTACCTTTTGAATGCCATCATCGCTAGCGACATTGGCATGCCAATTGGCCTACCGATTTCCTTTACCGAACGAACCTTTGTTCCATATCTTTGTTGTTTACCATACCTCTTATCATTGATTGTATATCGTATATTGCAATGCCATTGATTCAAATGCCGTTTGATTTGAAAGATATTGAGTTAATGCCATTGATGATACCATTGTTACATATTGGTGTCTATTGATATGATGTTCACTTATATTAACCTGAATATGGTTTGACAGAGTT
Source organism: Aleurites moluccanus (assembly GCA_948193065.1). Taxonomy (NCBI): domain Eukaryota; kingdom Viridiplantae; phylum Streptophyta; class Magnoliopsida; order Malpighiales; family Euphorbiaceae; genus Aleurites; species Aleurites moluccanus. The sequence goes on from CANXYC011779278.1 coordinate 1,620, forward strand.
GCCGCTCCGACAGGGTAGTGGGTACATACTGTCAGCAATGTGCACATTGATATTAATGCCCTAGCTGGGAAGGGTTATTGGTCTCGGCCATAGGACCTGATCACTCTTATGCTTACTTAATATGTGATCGACTGTGTGATTACACATAGTCTACGTGTTACAGGGACCTATGTCTATCTTACCATATGATTCCATGCCTTTGATATGACCATTGATATTCCTGTTAGTTTCTAATACTGATTCTGTAAACCAACATGATTGATACTGTACCATTGTTCCTTTATCATTATATATATATCATTGGTCCATCCTATTTGACTTGCGATGCATATAAATTCATTGAGTATCTTATGTACTCACCGTTTCTTGTTTAACCATTTAAGGAAAGGAGTAGATTGCAGAATCCCATCGTCTATCATCCAACGAATTTCTGCTCACATTTGATATATGTAATTATTTTTGAATTTTGTATTTTGGTATTTATAATCTAGCTGATCCATGGGGTATGTATGGGTTAGTTAAAATATGAACATGTATATATGTATGAGATGATATTATGAGATATATGATGATCATATGTCATATCATTATGATTGTTACAGCCCACTGCATTAGATTACAGAAAGAATTACAGAATGACAGAATGAATGGTAATTAAGTAAAATGAATTATAAATTTTGGTTTATAGATTATACATGTGATACTAGGTTCTACGGGTGCTGGTCGCCATTGGCATCTCCCGCATCCTAGGACCGTCGCGATCCAGAAATGAGTCGTGACAACTATATGGTAGGAAGTGTAGATTTCCAGTGTGTTAGGTAAAGCCGAGGGAGAAGCAGCTAGAGGGGCCAGAATTGATCAGAGAAACGATGAAAATGGTGCCTATGATTAGAGATCGGATGAAGGCTGCTTTCAGTCGGCAATAGAGCTATGTCGATCCGAAGAGAAAAGATGTACACTTTGCAGTTGGTGACCATGTCTTCCTTAAGATCTCACCGATGAGGGGTATTATGAGATTTGGGAAGAAGGGAAAGCTGTCACCAAGGTTTATAGGTCCATTTGAGATTCTAGAAAAGATTGGCAATGTGGCCTATAGGTTGGCTCTTCCACCACATCTGAGCCATGTACATCCTATATTTCATATCTCGATGCTGCGAAAATATGTGTCTGATCCATCACACATATTGGAGATACAAGATGTGGGACTGAATGAGGACTTCTCGTATGAGGAGCTTCCAATGGAAATAATTGATCAACAAGTCAGACAGTTGCGAAACAAGGAGATGCCCATGGTGAAGGTGCTCTGGAGAAACCAATCAATGGAAGAGTACACTTGGGAGAGTGAGCAGGAGATGAAGGACAAATATCCATTCCTGTTCCAGCAATGAGGTATGCTTTTTATTTAAATTCGAGGACGAATTTATTTGAAGGGCGATTGAATGTAATACCCTAGGAAGTCATAACTTATATGAATGATTCAATTCTTAGTATATAGTTTAAAGGCATTGAAATGATGGGAAATAATTTTAGAGACACAGTCAGAAAGCGAATGAAATATTTTTTAGGAAATCGGCGGTGTCGGGAACACTGTCGAGAAATTAGCTATCCGATCAACAGATGAATTTCTGATTCTGACTAGGGGTAAAATATCACATAAATGCAAGTGTAATTTTGGTGAAAAGAAAGAGGTAAAAAACATTTAGGAACACTGAAAAAGTAATCAATGGAAAAACAGTAAATAAATGGAACTTCAAGGTGAACAGTGAAAATTGGTTCGTCTGATTTTTAGAATAGCTCTAAAACTATTTTTATAAATAAGTATAAATTAAAATAAGCCTTTTGATTCCCCACTTTGAAATCTAAATCCCAACAGAATTGTCAGAATAAATTACAAAAGAAGTTGGGGTCAAAGTCTAAATACTTGGATGTTTAAGGACCAAAAGGTAATTTTCCATTTATGAATTAATATATAAGCAATGCCTTAGAAATTTCTCCATCTTCTTCTTCCTTTGTTCCTTTTGGCCGAACCCCTTTCCACTTCTTCTTCCTCCATTATTCTTTATTTCCAACCAAATTGCTTAAGAAAAGTTAAAGAAAACCTAACTTCAAGCTTTGTTCTTCCATTCTCCTTACTTATTTTGCTTGGAAGCTTAAAGAAAACCAAGGAATAATTGAAGGAAGGTATCGTCTAAGACACCCAATTGAGGTAACCAATTAATTTGTTTGTTTTTATGGCTTATTTAGATTGATGGTTATTTTGGTGTAGAAAATAAAGATTTTATAAGTTGTTAATATTGCCTCCTTTGAAGCTTTTTGGTGGAAATCAATTTTTCAAAGCAATTGGAAGCCTTAGGTGAGTTCTATATACATCATTTAATATGCCTAATACCTTAGAATTGAAATTGGAAACCATATGAAAATACCCCACTTTGGCCGAACCATGTTTACTATTCATTGCCTTTGGTTTTGTTTTATTTTTTTTTTTAAATTCCTATGCCAATTTGATCCTCTTGATGTTGTTTAATATTGTATATTTGTTACCTATTGTGTTGCCTACAATGTGAACATGTTGTTGGTTGAATTGGGCATGCCAACTTTGCATCAAACCCTAACCTAATGGCTTGCCCTTTTGTGCCTACCATGTGTTTGATGAATTGCCTAGTTGTAATTCCATAGGCCTATCACAATTTTCTTCTATAGGCCTACCATTTGAATGCCATCGTCGTCAACGACATTGGCATGCCAATTGGCCTACCGATTTCCTTTGTCTAGCCAACCTTTGTTTTATACCTTTGTTGTTTACTAAACCAATTATCAATGAATGTATATCATATATTGCAATGCCATTGATTGAAATGATTCTTGATTTGAATGATATTGAGCTTATTGCCTTTGATAATACCATTGTTGCATAATGATGTCTATTGATATGCTTCACTCTTATATTGACACTAATATGGCTTGACAGAGCTACCTCTCTGACAAGGTAGTGGGTACATACCGTCGGTGATGTGCACATTGTATTACTGATGTCCTAGCTGGGGAGGATTATGGTCCTAGCCATAAGACTTGATCAGTCTTATACTTGCTGATACTGATGCTACTGGAGAATATATGTTCACATATAGTCCATACTGATACTACTGGAGACTATATGTTTACATATAGTCCATACCCTTTATCTATCCTTCCATATTATACTGAACTTGTTATATGCCTATTGATTATTCTGTCACCATCTGTCATTGATTCTGCAATTGTTCACATTGACCTATTGATATCATTGTTCTATCTGTTACCATTATATTTATTGGTGATGCATATAGATTTACTGAGTATCTTATATACTCACCAATTTCTTGTTTAACCATTTCAGGAGAGGAGTAGATTGCAGAATCCCATCTTCAGACATCCGAGGATTTCAGCTTACTACCGATTAATGTAAATATTATATATTATGTATTTTGGTATTCGTGTTCTAGCTGCCCCATGGGGTGTGTATGGGATAGTTAGGGTATGAACATGTATATATATGATGTTTTATGTTATATGATATTAATATGTTACATGAATGATAATTATTACAGCCAACTGCACTAGATTACAAAAAGAATTACAGAATGACAGAATAAATAGTAATTAAGTAAAATGAATAATTAATTGATGGTTATAGATTATGCATGTGATACTGGGTTCTACGGGTACCGGTCGCCATTGGCATCTCTCGCATCCTAGGACCGTCGCGATCCGAAAATGGGTCGTGACAGAATAAATAGCTGGGGCCTAAGGCGACCCGAGGATCATTTTGTGTCCTAGGAATAATGCTTGGGTCAGCTGAAGAAGGGTCTCTTGATGCATGCACACTATGAACTTGACTTGGTCTGGCAAAAGAGGGACCAGCAATGTCAGATGCATGCTCCAGTCGTCTGCATGGATCACCAACAGGACCCATCAGACGGGTGCGACATAATATCACATAGTTATCCTCGGGTGTCGCATACAGATGAATGGGAAGCTAAATGTAAGCCTCATCAGAGCATGAATTGTAGGAAATCGAAACCAAAAAAGCAGCGAAATAAAAATATTTATTCGATTTCCTCCAGGATCCATATGAAGATCCATATCAAAAGGCTAGGGTTTATACCTTTTTTTAATGATTCGACTGCAAGGTTCGATTCTGAGCCAAGAGCAAAAGCTTTTTTGCCTTCTGCCTCTACGATATCCACACGAACGGATCGTTCCTCCTTTGATTCGTCTCATGAACAAGAAGAATATCTCTGAGACGTTTTGCTTGATATGTCTAAGAAAATTAGGATTAGGGTTCAATTTCATTTTTCCTTTTTTTGAAAAACGGAAGAAAAATATGTGTCACTTAAAAATGACATCACATGTATATTTATAGGCATTTAACCCTAGCATTAGGTCAACTAATAAAACCCTAATTCACCCCATCTGACTTGGGCTCAAATTTTAGGCTTATATTAGTTCTTAATTAAACCATTTAGCCCAATGCTTATTTTTTAATCCATCTCATAAATTAAAATTCCTATCATTGATCCAATATAAATGTTTGACCTTATAGGTTCCCATAACATTAGCAGTGACATAAAATCATATTTTATGTCACAAGCAGTGAGCGGTGTCTAGGAACACATCAATGCTACCTAAGCCACGAGAATGTCAATGACTCGACATAACCTTTCTTGTGATAAAATTACCAATAATAATCCTTTTGTCATAGATGTCTCAATTGAACACGAGTCATAGAATATGTCATACTCGCATAGTTCAATATTTATATTTTTGATACCTGAGTAGACTTCTAAATCAAATGACATCAATATCACATATCGACTCATTTGAGCATGGCCATGCATTTTAAGTCTCACTCAATGAAAGGGCCCAAAGACATCACTTCTGTTGTATAGGAGAGATAAATCCTATCTTGATCACTCAACATCCCTCTATATAATTTATGGCATATCCAATTACTATTTTTATAGTACATCCCGTTACGAAAGACGTTTAACAGTATCAAGATATACAACTCCTTATATTGGGATCTTTGATGATCTCAAGTCAAACGATCATACTATTATTATCACTATGAGAAATCCTTATGAAACTCATACAACAATCCATGTAGTATTCTCATGGTGGGTCAATCTAGTACATAGTTCTCCAACACGTACTTATGTGTTGACTTGATATCTCATATCCATGACCATTGTCATTGGTCACTACATATACTAGTCTCAACGTATTATTGATATCCCATTTCATAATAATACTTGACTAGAGATGATTTTAGAATATCTTATTCTAGGGACATTATTATAATAATTTATATTACGCAGTTATTTAAATAATCATAATAATGAAAGCCATATATAAATCATGATATAAAATATACCAAAAATAATCATCTGATAATTAGTCTTTAGTGCACAAATCCAACACGAATATCCATGTTTCATCTCATGTCAACTGATGGGTATGCTAGAACTACCCACTTACCAATAGTCTGGACTCAAACTCTCTCTCCTAGGTAGTATAGCTTGTAATATGGTGAGTGAAGCAACAATCGGGAACAAGGTAGTGCAGCACTTGGGTCAAGTTCTACTGGCATCAGTGGCATCTAGTCGATATAGGGTTTCGTCACAACCTGCACAAAGATTTGTTGTAAGTAAAGCCATGAAATATGGGTGATATAAAGTCAGTGAAATACTTGGAAGGTATCAAGGCTGCCAATGAATGCTCGAATAGTCCCAAATTCACGTACACTGATGCTAGACCAATATTCCCTGTTCCACCGGATGCCGGCTAGAAAAACATACAGCCTAGGGCTGCTAAGAGCTGGGGCAAGTGTCTAAAAGTACTCATAGGCCCATACCTAGTTCAAGCATGTTAGACAAAAAGTCAGAAAGACTAAGTAAAGCTCAAAAAGGGTACAGAGAGTACCTCCTAGTTCAAACCAATAGGGTACAAAGAGTACCTCCCAATTCAGACTAATAGGTACAGAGAGGACCTCCCAGTTCAAACCAATAGGTACATAGAGTACCTCCTAGTTCAAACCAACAAGTACAAAGATTACCTATCTCCTAATTCAAGTTAAAACCAAAGGTACAGAGAGTATCATCAGTTCAAGTTAAACAAAAGATACAGAAAGTATACCTCCCAGATGAAATAAGTCCCTCCATAAGAATTAAAAGCTCCCAGTGATAGATCACACATCTCCTAGTACATGGTGCTTAGGATAGCGCTAGCCCAATCATATTCAACCAACGCAGTTATGTCTATCAAGCTTGGCAGAATGTTCAAGTTGATAGTATCATGACGGGTATGACCAAATGTGCATCTAGCTAGAATCAACACCATTAGTCTAGCAACAGCCTCTGTATCAAATATCATGTCAGTAAACGGCTCCATCTCTCTCAACTGAGCCTGAAGCCAAGTGTGAGGCACTGATATGCGATCCCGAGTAGGATCCTGACCTATAAATCGAATCATATCTTCAGGAGTGAAGGCAACCCTCAAGTCAGAGCAGAGATCAAAATGGCGGGTTCCAAAATGTAATCCAGTTAGCATCGACAGATCTAACAGGGTAACTGTCAGCTCCCCGCATGGAAAATGAAAGGTATTGGTGGTGTCCCACCATCGCTCAGCCAGTGCCTTGATCAAAGCCACATTGCTCTCGGGATTGGTTTTGACCTTTAGGAAGGATACAAAACCAGTAGGCTCTAACAGAGGTTTTACCGGAGTTTCGCCAAATAAAGCATCAGCTAGATAGGCTAAATTTGACCTAGTCCCTCTATTCCTAAGTATGGTGTTCTAAAAAAAAATCATTCATCACCATTCAAAAAAAAATACATAATAGTAATAATATATATATATATATATATATATATATATATATATATATATATATATATACCTTTATTCTATCATCCCAGCAAGTTTTCTGAGTCAGGATTATCCCGCGGGGCCTCTGGCTATGATGTCCCCGGTTGCTACTTCTAGAAGCTGAAGCCATCAAGAGAAAGAGGAAAGCTTTAGAGAGAAAAGCTAGAGAGAGAGAGAGAGAGGAATGTGAGAATGGATATGTAGGCAATGGGAGAACCTCACCCCTATTTATAGATTTTGAGAATCTCAAAAATGACCATCATGTCTCCAACTGGGCCAAAAATAAGAAAACTTGTATTTTGGGAGCAATTCAAGTCAGAATCAGGTGCTGTCAATTTTGTTGAGTCCGTATGATTTTTCTCTATCCATAGAGCTATCATTTGCCCAAATTAGACCTAGGAAGCTTCTGTAACTTAGAAAATGACAGAAATAGAAAAATACCAAAAAAATGAAAAATCATCCGAAGCTTGACAGATTACACTCATATACCCCCAGACCCTGCAAGATGCAATCAGAATGCATTCTTTTATTCCAAACAAGCGGGAACAACCCAGTTCACCTACATCACATTTATCATTCAAAATGGATAGCCGTGATGGGGGACAGCTGTGAATACTCATTTTTTACACCCTTCAGACTTGTTCCAACCCGAACGGCACTTACCGGGACCAAACCCGCTCACGGACAAACTCAGAATGGTCTCAGAATGAAGTCGGACCAAAGCTGCCATCCTTTAGGCATGGCATTGCCACTAGAGGGGGGTGGAGGCACCACTACCCCTTTGGGCGGCAGCATGGCTCTTTGCCACTATTGTTGCCCTCCTTCAGCTCCTGTGCTATCAAGACCCCCCGGTGGCACCAGCTCCTCTTACTGGTGGTAGCTCCATTCCAAACCTATTTTTTTCGAATCCCACATTGAAAAATAATGGGTTTTTCCCCCCCCCCCCCCCCCCCCAAGCTTTTATTATAAATAGAAAGCCTCCTTTCACCTTCCAAACACACAGAAAAATCATCTAGTTTGAGTTTTCACTATTTGATTTCACTCTCCTCTCTCCCATATATCTATTCTTCCTTATTTTTTTAGCACTCCTTGAGTTTAAAGAATTGCTATTTAGGGCGTGGTGGCCCCGAAGTCTCTGAAGTTTTCTTAGATTTCATATCTTCTCCCTCCAATACTTATTTTTCTTCTTTCTTTAGCTCTCCTTGAGTTTAAAGAATTGCTATTTAGGGTGTGTGGAGCCCATCTTCTTTAGTTCTCCTTGAGCTAAAGAAGGACATAATCTGAGGCGTGTGGAGCCTCAAAATCATTTTCTAAGTAAAGTTACTCTGTCGGTTTGCTTTCTTAAAATCTAAGAAGAGATTTCTACCCATTTCCTCTGCTTCAACCCTTCCAATGTGGAACTTCGATCCGGGCGAGCAATCAGACTACTGCCTCCTCAAAAAAACAGATAAAAGATAATCCGACCGTCTTCCCGTGCTTCAAATCAATCCAAGGTGGAACTCCGATCCGGAAGAGCACTCTATTAGCCATTAGTCGTAAGAGTTAGGGCAAAGGTATCATCTCCTAACTCATCTTTTTTACTTTAATATAGCATCAAAATAAAGAATCAAAACATGATAAATTGGGCATAAAATCAACTCTCCTCGCAAGAAGAAAGAACTACGTGGGTTTTGATTCCTATTCAACGGGATACGCAGGCAAGCTGTATAAAAGCTTCAAATCCAAAAAAGACAAAAACCATCTCTTTTCCTTTGATTATTTGCTTAATTTTATTTGTTGAATGTATTCTTTGGGGAATTTGTGATCAACCTAGAACCCATAAGGGCTAGAGTTGATATCCCCTATTTTGGGATTTTGAGGTGTAATAATTTACTTTTATCGCTTTCTTTTGATTACTTTACTTGATTGCTTATATTTCAATTGTTCATCCATTTATTTACTTTCTCATGCATCTTATATGCCATTCTTTAATTGTTCATGAAAATCATTTTAAATCAAGGTTAAAATTAAAAGCCAAGTTCAACAGGAAACCTAATCCCCGAATCCTCTTTGGTTTCAAAGACTAACACTTTTCTTTCTTTGGGATAAAATTGGAGTCAAAATGCGTTTTTATCTTAAATTTTCCCAACAAAAATAACTTAAGGTGGCGACTTCAAAATTCAAAATCATTTTCAAATAAAAGGCACTAAGGTCATCTCCTCTGTGAGAACTCATCCCAAATAAGCATTATGATCCCATTTAAAGCGAACCCGAATGCGATGCTCGGGCGATGCCTCACAGCCTATCATTTTGTTTCATCCGTAGGCCTACCATTTGGATGCCATTGTCACCAACGACATTGTCATGCCAATTGTGCCATCTATTTGATTATTGATGACCAACTTATGTTCCAACCCAATGTTAATTGTCATGCTTATTTTTATTACTTATTCATTGCTTAATTACAGTCTCGTTTGAAATATTCACAAGTTGTTGTTTATTGATCAGACCATTGTCATATATTGATATCATTTGAATTATTTCCATGATATATTAGTTCTAATGTGATATGATAGAGCTTCCTCATTGACGGGGTAGCAAGTAAATACCATCGGTATTGTGCACATTATATACTGGATACCCTAGCTGGGAAGAGTTAACGGTCCTAGCCATAAGACCTGATCAGTCTTATGTATATTGATTTGTGATTGACACGTGTTATACGTGTTCATGGCCCACCATCTATCTTATTTACATGATATGAGTTTCATTGACCTATTCATTAATTTTGTACTCTTCTTCTGTAACTTAATTTCTTATTCTATAATCGGTATGCAACTTATTTATTTATTGATTATCTTTCTATTAAATTATTGTTATCCTAGCCATTTCCATTGAATGATGCATATTAGATTCACTAAGTTTTATATACTCATCCCTTTCAGTTGAATTCCCTTTCCAGGTGCAGAATAGAAGGCAGATTCTCGACTGTTGTTTCTCGAGAAATTTTGTAGTGTTTGTAATAGCAATATAATTATTTTAACACTAAATTATTATAAATATTTTAGATTTCTCCATGGTGTGTAATAATGGCATTGTTATACTATAGTTATTTAGTTATGTATATATAGCATAATATGGAGTTTAATTAATGTTATGGCATGAGATGATGGTAATTACAACCAATTACAGAATGAATTGCAGACAAACTATAGAATGCCAGAATCAATATTAATTAAGTAATTGATTTAAGTATGAGATAGTATATGATAATAGTATTTGATACCGAATTCTATGGGTGCCGATCGCCTCTGGCATCTCCTGCATCCTAGGACCGTCATGTTTCGAAATTGAGAATTGACAGAAATAGCAGTGACTTCCCCACTTTTCTGATTAGCAGGAACAGTAGGATTGGAGGTGTCACATCCCGATTTCAAAACATAACGGTCTTAGAATGCGAGAAATGTCATAGGCGACCGACACCTGTAGAACCCAGTATCACATACAATTAGCAATTACTATCAATTTATTAATCAATTACTTAATTACTATTCATTCTGGCATTTTGTAATCTGTTTGTAATTCATACTATAATTGGCTGTAACTATCATCACCTCATGTCATATTATTAATTATACTCCATAATATGTCATATATACATATTCATTAACTAACTATGCCATTATACAACCCATTGAGCAATTATAGAATATATACAAAATACAGTGTTAAATATAATTACACTGTAACACAAAGCAGCAGAAATCTATAGAGATATCAACAAATGGGATTATGCCTCCTAATCTGCACTTGGAAAGGGGAAACAATGAAAGGGTGAGTATAAAAGATACTCAGTGATCTAATATGCATCGATCTATAGTAAAGATTGGAATATCAATAAATAATAGGCAAATGAACAAATAATATCAATCTGCTCAACAATGTCTGAATAAAAGATCAGAATACAATAGATGACTGTAGAATCAATAATTCAGTCAGTGGAAAATATATCACATAGATAAGACAGATGTAGGGCCACGAAATGCATATCACATGTATCCATCGGGTATCAATAAACATAAGACTGATAAGGTCTTATGGCCAGGACTGTTAACCCTTCCCAGCTAGGGTATCATTATACAGTATGCACATTGCCGACAGTATGTACCCACTATACTGTCGGTGAGGCAGCAATGTCAAATCTCATCGGAAGCCAATAAAAGTAAGGAACAAATCAATAGATATCATAACAATCTTATCAAGTAGCATTAACTCATGAATTTAATCAAACGAGACTACATTTAAGCGATGGATAAGCAATATAAGAAGCAATTAACAATGGTATTATGATTAGCAATTAGCAATGAAATGAATCAAAAGTTGGACAAAACAAGTCAAGAAGTTGGCTCAATTGGCACGCTAATGTCACTGGCTACGATGGCATTCAAATGGTAGGCCTATGGAAGAAAATAATGGCAGGCCTATGGATTTTGAACTAGGCATTTCATTGAACACTTGATGTACAACAATGGATGGACAAATTGGCTAGGTTATGGTGCAACATTGACATTGCCCATACAATCAACAAATAGCTCACAATATAGGCATCACAATAAACATCAATTTGACAATATTAAACACAATTAAAAGGATCAAAATGGCATGGAAAATCAAAGTAAAAACAAAGCAAAAATCAAGGCAAATTGGGCATAAGTGGTTCGACCAACATGGCCTTTTTGAAGCAAGTTTCCAATTCACATTTTAACACATAAGGCATGATATTTGATGCATATTAAACTCACCTAGCACTCCAAATAAGCTAGCAAAATTCATTTCCCACCAATTCCATCAAAGTAGGCAATATAGGCGATCTTCCACTTCTTGATTTTCTACATCAAACCAATCAAATATAATCCATCTATTAGCCTCCAATTAATATATTATAAGCTTAATTAAAATTAACTAACTCTAAATCAAAGATTCAATTCAAACAACTTTGACCTAGGTTTAGGAATTTGGGAAAAATCTATCAAATGCATCAATTGATATAATTAATCATAAAACCCATCTAATTCAACATCTAAAATCTCCTAAATCCAACATTAAACTAAACAAATCACTTTGTTACCTCAAATTGATGTGTGGGAAAAAATCTACTTGATGTTTGTTCTTGAATTCCTTTAGGTTTACAAGTGAAATAAGGTTGGAAATGGAAGAATCAAGGTTGGTTTTCAAGTTTTCTTCAAGTTTTTCCTTGAAAATTGCATGAAAAGTGGTGGGAGGAAGGATGTAATGCCCTAGGAATTTCTAACTCACATGCATGATTTAGTTCTCAGCATGTGGTTCAAAAGTCTTGAAATTATAGGAAATAATTTTAGAGACACAGTCAGAAAGCGAACTAGTTACTTTTCTAAAAATCGGCGGTGTCGAGAACACTGCCGAGAAATTAGCAGTCTGGTCAACAGAAGAATTTTTGAAGTTAACCTGGGGGTAAAAGATTACTATAAAGCATGTGTAATTTTGGTAAAAGGAAAGAAGTGAAAATCATTTAGGAACACTAAAAAAGTAACCAATGGAAAAATGGTAAATAAATAGAACTTTAAGGTGAATAGTGGAAAGTGATCTGTCGGAGTTATAGAATAACTCTGAAACCATTTTTATAAATAAGTATAAATTAAAATAAGCTTATTTATTCCCTATTTTGAAATCCAAATCCTGACAGAATTGACAAAATTAATTACAGAAGAATTTGGATCAAAGTGTGATATATGGAAGTTTGAGGATTTAGTTGTAATTTGCCAAATTGATTTTAATATATATTATACACTTATAATTTTCATCATCTTCTTCTCTTTGTTAAGGTGGTCAAACTTCTCTTCCTTCCTCTCCATCATTTTTTCTTCAATTTTTATCAAATTTCCTTAAAGAAATTCAAAGCAAACTTGAATTTAAAGCTTAATCTCCCATCCTCCACCATTAATTTGTAAGAAAGAGCAAAGGAAATCAAAAACAAACAAAAGGGGGGATTCAACTTGATCACCATCTCAAGGTAAGAAGTTAGTTTGATTGAATTTATGGTTTATATAGATGCGTTTGATGATGAATTAGATGGGTTTTAAGGTTAATTGCATCAATTGATGCAAATTGATAGAAATCCATAAATTGTTAAACCTAATAGAAGTTGTTTAACTTAGCTATTTGAATTAGTGTTAGTTAGTGTTAATTGATGTTAGAATATGTTAATTGGATGTTGATAGGTAACTAATTGATGATTGGTTTCGTGTAGAATTCAAGTTTTGACAAAGGTGTACCTATTGGCTCATTTGGTGAAATTGGGTGGAATTCAAGTTTCCAAAGCTATTTGGAAGTTTAGGTGAGTCTTATATGTATACTTTAACATGCCATTTGTGTTGAAATTGAAATTGGAAACTTGGTGTGAAAGCTCATTCATGGCCAAACCCTTTGTACTATTCATATTGCCTTATTTTGCTTGATTTTTGCCTTGATTTCCATAGCCAATTTGAGCTCTTTTAATGTTGTTTAATCTTGTTTAATTGATGCCTATTATTTCAAATGTGATTTGTTGTTGGTTGAGTTGTGCAAGTCAATTTTGCACCCTAACCTAACCTATTGGCTTGCCATTGTATGTCCACCATGAGTTTGATGAAATGCCTAGTTCATTTTATCTTTGGCCTATTGTTTGCAATCCATAGGCCTACCAATTGAATGCCATTGTCGCAACGATGTTGGCATGCCAATTGGCCTACCGTTTTCCTTTGTCGAGTCAACTCTTGTTCCATATCTTTATTGATTACCAAACTATGTACCATTGTTTATATGTCACCTATTACATTGCCATGGATCGTACTGATAATTGATTTATTGATATTGAGCTTATTGATATGGACGATGACATTGTTTCATAATGGTGTCCATTGATATGTTGTTTCTTTGTATTGATCTTAATATGGCTTGACAGAGCTACTGACCCGACAGGGTAGTGGGAAAATACTGTCGGCAATGTGCATATTATATTATTGGTGCCCTAGCTAGGAGGGGTTATAGTCCTGGCCATAAGACCTGATCAGTCTTATGCTCATTGATATTGATATGCTACTGGAGACCTAAATGTTCACATATGGTCCATACTGAATACTGGAGATTGTATGATTTCATACAATCCATCACTTTATCTGTCTTTCCATATGATATTGAGCCCATATTTTATTCCTTGGCTATTCTGTAACCTGATATCGATTCTGTATACTGTATCTATATTATTGGTACCCTTACTCCATTATTTACCTATTGCTTATTGTTGATGCATATAGATTCACTGAGTATTTTTTATACTTATCTTTTCTTTATTTACCCATTTCAGGAGAGGAGTAGAGTGCAGAATCCTATCGTCTGTCATCCGAGGATTTCTGCCAGCATTTCTGATGTATATATATTATGATATTTTTGTATTATTATTCTGATGTTCATAATCTAGCTGCTCCATGGGGTATGTATGGGTTAGCTAGGAAATGAACATATATATATATATGTTATGATGATATTATGGACTGTCACAGCCAATTGCAGTAAATTACAAAATGAATTATAGAATAACAGAATGGATGGTAACTGATTAAAATGATTAATATATTATGGTTTATAGATTGTACCTGTGATACTGGGTTCTATGGGTATCGGTCGCCATTGGCATTTCCCATACCTTAGGACCGTCGCGATCCGGAAATGAGTCGTGACAAAGGATTGGAATTTTTGGCCAAGCTTGGGGAAGAGAAGAAGATGACCAACAAAATGTCTAAGCGTTGCTTATATAAGTGGGTCAAATGGCAAATTATAAATAAGTCTTTAAACTATCAAATAATCATACTTTGACCCCGACTTCTTCTGTAATTTATTCTGACAATTTTGTTGAGAATTGGATTTGAAAGTGGGAGTTGTAATTGCTTATTTTTATCTGTAATTTATTATAAAAATACTTTCAGAGCCATTATGAAACTCAGACAGTTGATTTCCTACTATACCCCTAAAGTTTTACTTATTTACGATTTTACCATTACTTAAATTTTTAGTGTTCCTAAACATTTTTCACCTCTTTCTTTTCACCATAATTACACATATAATTATATGATTCTTTACCCCCTAGTCTGAATCAGAAATTCATTTGTCAACCAGACTGCTATTTTCTGGGCAGTGTTATTGACACCGACATTTTCCAGAACAGTACCATGAATACATTCTAACTGTGTTTCAAAAATTATCTTTAGTTATTTTTATGTTCCCAGACCAATAATTTATTATATTATTATTCAATTATGGTTGCAATTCCTAAGGTATTACAGGGGGTATAAGTGGCATTCTTCTTGTATCTTGAATTATACGACTCATCCTTGATTTGACCACTTTGGATCAAATCCTCAATTTTAGAAGTAGTGGCAATGAAAGTTTTAAAATCTGGGAGATACTGGGTGTGGAGATGGTTCTGATAAATTGGAAGAAGGTTCTTCACAATAATATCAATATGTTCTTGTTCAGTCAGGCAGTTTAACATTTGAGCAGCCTTACTCCTCCACCTTGTAAGGAACCAGGTGAAGGATTCCCTTTGTTATTGGTTGGTAGTTTCGAGGTCTCTCCGAGTAACGTCCATTTTAATATTATAATGGTATTGTTTAACGAATGCATTGCAAATGTCATCCCAAGTTTTCTTATATTTTGAATCCAAATCGACAAACCACCTTACAGCAGCCCTAGTTAATGATTGTTGAAAGAGTTGAGGAAGGAGCTCATTATCAACTCCTAAGGGATTCATTGCCCCAACATACATCTTAAGGTGGGTCTTGGTACAAGTAGCATAATTGAATTTATCCATGTTGGGCATCTTAAATTTTGGTGGAACTCTGGCATTTGGGAAGAGATGCAAAGAGTCTACATCAATCAAATCCTCATGTCTCTTTATATTTTTTAGTGTCCTTTACATGGCTTCAAATTTTCTAATGAGTTTCTTAGAATCAAGGAAAGAAAAGGACTACACACCATGAAAAGGATTCACAGTGGAGGAAGGAAGAGTGTTGGTGGTCCGGTTAGGGCTAGCATGGGTTTCAACATCTTTACCCTTATTAGTGAGATCAATAACTAGGTTTGAAGTTGTGGGGTCAATGGGTTGGGTTTGAGTGGCATTGAGATTCATCATTACTTTAACCTCATCTATAATGGACTGATGTTGTGAGTTTATGGTTGCGGTGAAACTAGCTTGTTGGGCTTCAATAGCAGCTTGAAAGTTATCCCCTTGCTTCTTAAGAAGATCAATGAGAAGTGTGGTCATAGCATCCATATCAGTCAAATTAGCCATATGTACCTTGTGAACACATAGGAAGGGCAAAAGGGTAAGTAACTCAATTTGGTAAAGTATCATGACATTGAATAAATGGGCTTTGGTAATCATATGGGCATATGAAAAGAGAGGTTCAATGTATTTCGGAAGGGTCTGACATTCCACTTGATTCAAGACTTTTAACCTATGTATGATATGTATGTAGGATATGTATGGATGCATAGACAAAAAGTGGTTCATGATTATGCAATCATACCAAGGCTTGATTTGTTAAAGCACATACAACCTAGGGCCCAGGTTCTAGATCCATTATATGAAAAGCTAAGGGTGGCTTTGATTGGGTACCCATCACACTAGGGCAGTGATATACCTAATCACATATTAGTCAATGAGCCTCACGTGGGTCCAATAGTACGTACTGCCCGTTACACCTTTGAAAGTGTCACGACCCATTTCTGGATCGCGACGGTCCTAGGATGCGGGAGATACTAATGGCGACCGAAACCCGTAGAATCCAGTATCACATGCATAATCTATAACCATCAATTAATTATTCATTTTACTTAATTTCCATTTATTCTATCATTCTGTAATTCTTTCTATAATCTAGTGTAGTTGGCTATAATAATCATCATTCATGTAACATATTAATATCATAGAACATAGAACATCATATATATACATGTTCATATCCTAACTATCCCATACATACCCCATGGAGCAGCTAGAACATGAACACCAAAATATAGAATATATAATATTTACATTAATCGACAGTAAGTAGAAATCCTCGAATGTCTGAAGATGGGATTATACAATATACTTCTCTCCTGAAATGGTTAAACAAGAAATTGGTGAGTATATAAGATACTCAGTGAATCTATATACATCGCCAATAAATATAATGGTAATAGATGGAACAATGATATCAATAGGTCAATGTGAACAATTGTAGAATCAATGATAGATGGTGATAGAATAGTCAATAGGCATATAACAAGTTCAGTATAATATGGAAGGACAGATAAAGAGTATGGACTATATGTAAACATACAGTCTCCAGTAGTATCAGTATGGACTATATGCAAACATACAGTCTCCAGTAGTATCAGTAAGCATAAGACTGATAAGGTCGTATGGCCAGGACTATAACCCTTCCCAGCTAAGGCATCAGTAATACAATGTGTGCATCGCCGACAATATGTACCCACTATCCTGTCAGAGCGGTAGCTCTATCAAGCCATATTAGGGTCAATATAAGAGTGAAGCATATCAATAGACACCATTATGCAACAATGGTATCGTCAAAGGCAATAAGCTCAATATCATTCAAATCAAGAATCATTTCAATCAATGGCATTGCAATATATTATATTTATTCAATGATAATTAGTTTGGTAAACAACAAAGTGTCACGACCCATTTTTAGATCGTGACGATCCTAGGATGCAGGAGATGCCAATGGTGACCGGCACCCGTAGAACCCAGTATCACATGCATAATCTATAACCATCAATTAATTAATCATTTTACTTAATTACCTTTCATTCTGTAATTAAATGCAGTAAGCTTTAAAATCATCATCACATATCATATTCTTATAATATACCATAAGATATCATCATATACATATACATGTTCATATTCTAACTAGCCCATACATACCCCATGGAGCAGCTAGATTATGAACACCAAAAATACAGAATTCAAAATAATTACATATATCAACAGTGAGCAGAAATCCATTGGATGTCAGAAGATAAGATTTTGTAGTATACTCCTCTCCTGAAATGGGTAATCAAGCAAAGAGTGAGTATATAAGATACTTAGTGAATCTATATGCATCGCCAATAAAATATTGGGTATCAAATGTATCAATGGTGTCAATAGTTCAATATAAACAAATTACAGAATCAAATACAGATAGTGACAGAATAGGCCAATAAGTATATCATAGGCTCGGTACAATATGGAAAGACAGATAAAGAGATGGACTATATGAAATCATACAATCTCCAGTAGCATCAGTATGGACTATATGTGAACATACAGTCTCTAGTCATATCAATATCAATGAGCATAAGACTGATCAGGTCTTATGGCAAGGACCATAACCCTTCCGAGCTAGGGCATCAGTAATACAATGTGCACATCACCGACAATATATTCCCACTACCCTGTTGGATCGGTAGCTTTGTCAAGCCACATTAGGATCAATATAAGAAAGGAACATATCAAGGGATACCATTATGCAACAATGGTATCTTCCATATCAATAAGCTTAATATCATTCAAATCAATTAGCAATAGAATCAATGGCATTGTAATATATGCTATACAATCAATGATAAGTGGTATGGTAAACAACAAAGGTATGGAACAAAGTTGGTTCGGCAAAGGAAATCGGTAGGCCAATTGGCATGCCAATGTCACTGAGGATGATGGCATTCAAATGGTAGGCCTATAGAATACAAAGCAATAGGCCAAGGCAAAAACAACTAGGCATTTTGTCAAACACTTGGTGGGCACAAAATGGCAAGCCAATAGGTTAGGGTTTGGTGCAAATTTGGCATGCCCAATTCAACCAACAACAATCCACATTATCAATAACACAATAGGTATAAAATATAAAAGATTAAACAACATGAAATGGATCAAATTGTCTATGAAATACAAAGCAAAAACAAGGCCATGAATAGTAAATTGCATTCGGCCAAAAATGGGCTTTCATAATAGGTTTCCAATTTCAATTTTGAAGCATTAGGCATGGTAAATGGTGCATATAGAACTCATATAATGCTTCCAAATGCCTTGGAAACTTGATTTCCACCCAATTGCTTCAAAGGAGGCAAAATGCACAACTTGTGCAATCTTTGTTTTCTAATTAACATTAACTAACACTAATTCATTAAACTCATTCATACAACTTCAAATAGGTTAAGCAATTTAGGGTTTTCTATCAAAATGCATCAATTGATATAATCTAACCTAAAACCCATTCAATTCAACTCCTAAATCATCTAAATAAACCATAAAATTGAACAAATAAATCTCTTACCTCAAAGGAGTGATCTAGCCGAAATCTTTGAGGAATTAATCCTTGAATTCCTTTAGCTTTCCAAGCAAATTAATGGTGGGGAATGATAGAACTAGGTTTGTAGTTAGGTTTTCTATGAATTTTCCTTAAGAAATTTGGTGGAAGAATGGTGGATGGAGAAGAAGAAGAGTTCGACCATAAGAAGAAGAAAGAAGAAGATGAAGAAAAATGAATAAGGCATGCTTTTATATAAAATCATAAATGGCAAATTTCATTTTAGTCCTCAAACTTCTAAGTAATTATACTTTGGCCCCAACTTCTTCTGTAATTTATTCTGATAATTCTGTCAGGATTTAGATTTCAAAGTGGGGAATCAATAGGCTTATTTTAATTTATACTTATTTATAAAAATAGTTTCAGAGTCATTCTGAAACTTCGACGGACCAATTTTCACTATTCACCTTAAAGTTCTATTTATTTATGGTTTTGTCATTGGTTACTTTTTCAGTGTTCCTAAATATTTTTCACCTCTTTCTTTTTACCAAAATTACACATGCATTAAGGTGATCTTTTATCCCTTGGTCAGAATCAGAAATTCATCTATTGACCGGACAACTAATTTCTCGGCAGTGTTCCCGATACCGCTGATTTCCGAAAAAGTAATTTGTTCGCTTTCTAACTGTATCTCTAAAATTATTTCCCATCATTTCAATGCCTTTAAACTACATACTGAGAATTAATTCATGCATACAAGTTATAACTTTCTAGGGTATTACGTTCTACCCCCCTACAAATAAATTCGTCCTCGAATTTAAATAAAATGCATACCTTATTGTTGGAACAGGAATGGATATCTACCTCTCATCTCCTGCTCGCTCTCCCAAGTGCATTCCTCCATAGATTGGTTTCTGCAGAGCACTTTTTCCATGGGAATCTCCTTATTCCGCAGCTGTCTGACTTGTCGATTAACTATCTCCACTGGAAGCTCCTCATAAGACAAGTCCTCATCGAGTCCCACATCCTGTACCTCCAATATATGTGATGGATTATACACATATTTCTGCAGCATCGAGATTGGAAAACCGAATGTACATGGCTCATACTAGGTGGAAGAACCAATCTATAGGCCACATTACCTATCTTCTCAAGAATCTCAAATGGGCCTATAAACCTTGGTGACAACTTTCCCCTCTTCCCAAATCTTATAATACCCCTCATTGATAAGACCTTAAGGAAGACATGGTCACCAACTGCAAAATGTACATCTTTCCTTTTTAGATCAGCGTAACTCTTCTGCCTACTGAAAGCAGTCTTCATCCGATCTCTAATCATAGGCACCTTTTCCATGGTTTCTCTGATCAACTCTGGCCCCTCTAGCTGCTTCTCCCCTGGCTCCACCCAACACACTGGAGATCTACATTTTCTACCATATAGTGCTTTAAATGGAGCCATTCCAATAGAAGAGTGGTAACTGTTGTTATAAGAAAACTCTATCAATGGTAGATATTGATCCCAATTACATTTGAAATCCAGAACACACAACCATAGCATATCCTCCAAAGTCTGGATTGTCCTCTCCGACTTCCCATCAGTCTGTGGATGGAAAGAAGTACTGAATCGTAACTGAGTACCCATGGCCTCTTGAAATTTCTGCCAAAACCGAGAGGTGAACTATGTACCCCTATCTGAAATAATCATCAAAGAAACTCCATGAAGTTGCATAATCTTATCCATATGCAGTTGTGCATACTGAGCTGTCGTATAACTGGTCTTAACCTCCAGAAAATGAGCAGATTTCATCAAACGGTCTACAATCACCCATATGGAGTCATAACCTCTAGTAGTCCTCGGTAGACCCACTACAAAATCCATAGTAACCTGCTTCCATTTCCACTCTGGCAACTCTATCTCCTGAAGTAACCCTGATGGTTTCTGATGCTCAAATTTAACCTGTTGACAGGCTAAGCATTTGGAGACAAACCGTGCTACATCTCCCTTCATACCAGGCCACCAATACATATCCTTCAGATCATGATACATCTTGGTAATCCCTGGATGTACACTATATGCTGAGTAATGAATCTCTCTCATAATTCAATCCCATAGCCTATCCATATTAGGTACACATATACATTTCCCACACTTCAGTACACCATCCTCCATAGTAAACTCTATCATCTTGCCATTCTGCACATCTCCCTTAAGCTTTAGTAGATAAGGATCCCTATCCTGAGCCACTTTAATATCATCAAGCAACAATGACTTCACCCGGAATTGGGCTATTAGAGCCTGGTTCCGATCCTAGGATCCCAAATCCAACTCCATACCCATATATGTTAGATCCCTCTTCTCTCAGATCAAGGTTCTCCTGCCAACCATGATATGAGCTAAACTATACATGGACTTCCTGCTTAGTGAATCCACCACTGCATTGGCCTTACCCGGTTGATAAAGGATTTCATAGTCATAATCCTTAAGTAGTTCCACCCATCTGTGCTGTTGAAGTTTCATATCCTTCTACTGAAATATATACTGTAAACTCTTATGATCAGTATATATCTCACATTTTGACCTATGCAGATAATGCCTCAAAATCTTCAATGAAAATACCACAGTTGCCATCTCCAAATCATGTGTTGGATAGTTTGCTTCATGCTTCTTTAACTGACGAGAAGCATAAGTAATCACTCTCCTGTTCTACATCAGTACACACCCCAATCCGATCCTAGAAGCATCACAATACACAGTAAATTTCTTGCTCTCTAATGGTAATGCTAATATATGAGCACTAGTGAAGCGAGATTTCAAAGTCTGGAAACTGCACTCACACTCATCAATCCACAAATAACACTCTTGTTTCCGCATCAACCTAGTCAATAGAGCTGCAATCCTGGAGAAATCTTTCATAAACCTCCTATAGTACCCTGCCATACCTAGAAAACTGTGAACCTCAAAAACATTGGTAGGCTGAGGCCAATTAGCCATTGCTTCAATCTTCTGAGAATCCACCTTAATACCATCCTTGCATATCACATGCCCAAGGAAACACACTTAGATTAGCCAGAACTGACATTTAGATAGCTTAGCATATAACTGATGCTCCCAAAGTGTCTGCAGTACAATCCTCAGATGCTCCATATGCTCCTCCTCACTCTTGGAGTAGATAAGAATGTCATCAATGAATACAATAACAAACTTATCCAAAAATGACCTGAACACCCTGTTCATCAAATCCATAAATGCAGCCGGTGCATTGGTCAACCCGAATGGCAACACCAAGAACTCATAATGCCTATATCAGGTCCTGAAAATAGTCTTAGGTACATCACCCTTCTTAATCTTCAACTGGTGATACCCAAACCTCAAATCAATCTTCGAAAAATGGCTAGCACACTGCAGCTGATCAAACAAGTCATCTATTCATGCTAATGGATTCTTGTTCTTCACTATCACCTTGTTTAGCTGTCTGTAATCTATACACATCCTCAAAGAGCCATCCTTCTTCTTTATAAACAATACCGGTGCACCCTAAAAAGAACTACTCGATCTGATGAACCCTCTATCCAATAGCTCCTGCAACTGCACCTTTAATTCCTTCAATTCAACTAATGCCATTCTGTATGGAGGAATGGATATAGGATCAGTGCCTGATGCACCTCAATCTCAAACTCAATATCCATATCTGGGGGCAATCTTGGCAACTCCTCAGGAAATACATTAGGAAACTCCTGAACTACCGGTATTTGATCAAGATCTATAGAAAACTTCTGCACATCTATCATATGGGTTAAATAGGCTGAACAACCTTTCACAATCATCCTTCTAGCTTGGATAGCAGAAACAATATTAACCCTAAACTCCCGTATTTCACCCTGAAACTCAAACTCTGGCTGCCCCTCAGTTTGAAACCTGACCTTCTTCCGATAATAATCAATAAACACCCTATGCCTCATAAGCCAATCCATACCCAAAATCACATCTAACTCTAATACAGGCAACTCAATCATATCAACACGCAATATGTTATCATTAATCTCAAACACACAGTCAGGATAATAACAGTCCACATCAACACTCTCACCCATAGGAGTAGCAATCATTAAAGGCACATACAACAGTTTCCTTTCCTTATTCAATTTAGGTGCAAAGTGTGGTGACACAAAGGAATGAGTAGCACCCGAATCAAATAAAGCATTTGCAATCTCATTCTGAATCAGAATAGTACCTATGACCACATTGTCTGATCTCTGAGCCTCCTAGGCATTGACTGCAAATACTCTACCCTGACCCCTACTCGCTAAGGCCTGACTACGACTGGGAGCCTATCCTCCTCTGCCTCTGCCTCTGCCTGAAGCTTCTCTACCCATATTTTGACTCATTTATATCGTCAGCTAAGAAACCGTAGTAGATGATTGCTGCTCACCACCCCTTACAGGACATCTACTAGCATAGTGGTCATACTGACCATATCTCAAGCAAGCACCAGTCTGTTGCCAACACTCCCCTCCATGTCTCCATCCACAAAACCCACAACTAGGTATACTGGGTGTCTGTGTAACTAGTCTCGAAGAACCTTGAGAATAGGCAAGTGCTAACTGAACAACTGGGGGTCCCCTACTCTGCACTCTCCTCCTTTGACTACTAGCTGAAGATCTCTGATCAAACCAAGGCACTGGCATTGCCTACCTAGGCTGGGAGCTGCTCTTCCCCCTCCTAACCTGAGATCCTAGACTCCTTTCCTCTTCTGGTCCCTCTTTGCCCTTTCTGTCTTATATTTCTCTTCCATCTATGTAGCCTTACAATAACTATCGCCAGAGAAGTGAATTTTATAGCCAACAGAGCATTATGAAGTGCAACATGTAAACCCCTCATAAACCTGCTGATCAGATTAGCCTCTGTAGGAACAATATGAGTAGCATACCTACTCAGCCTGATGAACTCCTTGTCATACTCCTCTATTTATCTGCGACACTGCTCCAACTGCTCAAACTGAATCAGGTTACGGGTCTTCACCCCCTTAGTAATGAACTCATCTATCAGACCCTGCTGAAACTCAACTCATGTGGGTGGATGCTCACCATATAGCCTGGGCTCCATCCTCCTTGAAAACCAAGTCTAAGCCTTCCCTTTCAGTAACAATCCCACCAGCTCTACTTCTCTCAGCTCAGGACAAGGTAGTCTCCTAACTACCTTCTCAACCTCCTCCAGAAAATCTATGGGTTCACTGCCTCTGTCGCCCCTGAACTCAGCTAAGTTTAGCTTTAAAAAGCTAAACATGGATACACCACCCTCCTTAATAACTCTACGGCCTCCCTGTATAGCAGGCTCCCCAGGAACCCCTACTAGCTGCACAGGA
Organism: Aleurites moluccanus; assembly: GCA_948193065.1. Lineage (NCBI taxonomy): Eukaryota > Viridiplantae > Streptophyta > Magnoliopsida > Malpighiales > Euphorbiaceae > Aleurites > Aleurites moluccanus. The sequence continues at coordinate 26,241 of CANXYC011779278.1, forward strand.
GCCGGTGCAACTGGTACTGCCTCTGATGCCACTAGTGGGGGCACTACCTGTCACGACCCATTTCCAGATCGCGATGGTCCTAGGGTGTGGGAGATGCTGAGGCAACCGGCACCCATAGATCCTATCAATCACTACTATATAATCTCATACTATACTGCAGCAAAAACATCTAATACAATCAATTCACAATATCGTAGCACAAATACATACATTAAACCCATCATCATTCACATAACATTATATAACAATTCACTATTCATTATGTCACTCTAAAAATACTATAATCATATCATTAATAATCTCCAATATTCCTATACATACATGTTCATACTCTAACTATACCATACAAAACCCATGGAGTAGCTAGGATATGAACATACAAAATAATACAGTGTTCATAATATTACACTGACACAAGATCTGCAGAATCCACAGAGAGCCAAAAAGGCTGGGATATCTGCTACCTACTCTGTACCTGAGAGGGTAAACAGTGAGAGGGTGAGTATATATGATACTCAGTGAATCTAATATGTATCGACCAATAAAATGGATAATAGAACATCAATCAACAATAAGCAGATAATATAAATGAATCAAACTGCCAGAATGTTTGTAATACACAATCAAGTACAGAATATGACTGCAAGTAAGCAATCACATTCAAGAAGCACATATCATATGGAAAAGATGGAAATGACAGATATAGAGCCATGAAACTCATAGAAATATGCTAAGCACAAATCACTATATAAATATATACAATAAAACATAAGACGGATCAAGTCTTATGACTAGGACATCCCTTCCTAGTACAGGGTATCAATCAATACAATGTGCACAAGGCCGACAGCATGAACTCGCTACCCTGTCGGAATGGTAGCTCTGTCAAATCACCTCGGAGTCAATAGAAACGATAAACACATCAATAGATACCATTTCAAAATAATGGCATCAGCAATATCAATAACTCATCAGAAATCAATTAGATGAGCATAAAGTCAATAAGACATCAATAATAATTGATTAAATGATGATCAAAGGTCTAATGACCAAAAATGGGAACAAACATAAATTGGTCATTTGCAGTCAAAAAGTTGACGCAATTGACATGCCATTGTTGCTGGCGACGGTGGCATTCAAATGGTTGGCCTACGGATTTTTCGGCATGGTTTTGGTGCAATATTGACATTACCCCAATTATCAACAAACATACATATGGAAAACAATTTATAGGCAACAACCACAACTCAATAATCTTCATCAAACACATCAATTTGGCATGGAAAACAAGTCCAAAACCAAAACACAAAATTAGGTAAAATGTCATAATTAGGGTTCGGCCACTAGGCCATTTTCACAATTGGATTCCAAATGGCATTTTAACAACTTGGGCATAACAAATGATGCATAAAAGACTCACCTAGCACTCCAATTCACCTAGCAAAATAGCTTTGCCACCCAATTCCTCAAATTCTCGCTATAGGCCAAAATTGGCGATTTTCTCCAATCAAATTTTCTACAACAATACGAACATCAATTAAATACCAATTAATACCCAATTGAATTATTCTATTGCCAATCTACACATCCTAACTCATATGCTTAAAATTATTTCATACAACTTTGAATTAGGGTTTGAAAATTGGGGAAAATTATTTAATGCATCAATTGATGCAATTAAATCATTTACCCAATCCTAACAACATCTAAACAACCTAATTAAACCATAAAAACAAACAAATAAACAATTTGCCTAAAAATCACAAAGTGGCTGAAATTTCCAAAGGTGGAGTTCTTGATTTTCCTTAATTTTCTATGGTTGATTTTGATAGATTTAGGTTTGTATGGTGTTTAAATCATGATTTCATCACTTTCTCTTCACAAAATTGAAAGGAAAATCAATTGGAAGAAGAAATGGAGCTCACAGCCAAATTGAAGAACAATTGGCCAAAAAAATTTCTAAGGCACCTTTATATAGTAAGACAAAAATGGCAAATTACACATTTGGTCCTCCAATTTTTCATAATTTACTATTGGTTCTTTTTCGCTCGGTAAATTATTTCGACAATTCTATCGAGAATTGGAATTCAAAGTAAATGTTCAAACATCCTATATTTATTAATATTAATTAATAAAAATAGTTTCAGAGCTGTTTTAAAACTCAGACTGTCGAAATTCTACTATTCCCCGAAAGTACCCTTTATTTACGGTTTTGCCATTGCTTACTTTATCAGTGTTCTTAAACATTTTTATCTCTTTATTTTTACTATATTTACTCATGCATATGCATAATCATTTACCCTCATTCCAAAATCAAAAATTCATTCGTTACCGTACTGCTATTTTTCGGCAGCAATATCAGTACTGACGATTTCTGAAAAATTTTCTCGTTTTCGCTCCAACTGAGTTTTCAAAACTATCCTTAGCCATTTCGATAATTTTAATACACATACTGAGAATTTATTTCACAAAAACATGTTATGCATTTATAGGGTATTACACAGCCACTGGAATTGGTGGTGGCAGTACATACTGACGTTCCTGCCTCAAATCAGCCAACTCCCTGCATAACTCCATCATCCCCCTTATCATCTCAACTCTCCAGGGATCATCGCCCCTCTCTGTATCCTCTGTAGTCCGTCAGGATCTGGACGGACCCTCTAAAACTGAGAACTCTCTGACCAATGACTCATTGGAGGCTACCTCTGCCTCCCGAGTATCTCTGTCCCTATCATCGGACATCTCTATAATCTGTTGAAAAAAATAGAAACATACTCAGAATATAACAAAAACACAAAATAATAACATATAACAGACAATAACAACAAAAGACGACAAAGGAAATCCTCTGCTCCATGGTTTACTTAATTCTACCCCATTATGTACTTATTCACTATTCCTCTGTAATTTAGGTACTATTCATCTGTAATCCTAAGCTCTGATGTCTGTAACCTAGAGCTCTGATACCACCTCTATTACGACTTATTTTCGGATCGCGATGGTTTTAGGATGCGAGAGATGCCAATGGCGATCGACACCCGTAGAACCCAGTATCACATGCATAATCTATAACCATCAATTAATTATTCATTTTACTTAATTATCTTTCATTCTGTAATTAAATGTAGTAAGCTGTAAAATCATCATCACATATCATATTATCATAATATACCATAAGATATCATCATATACATATACATGTTCATATTCTATGTAATATCTGTCATTTTGTTATATTTTATTTATTGTGTAATTGATGAATTCAAATTTAATTAAGGATATGAATGTTATGAGGAAATCAGAAATTCTGGTTGTAGGAAATTGTGATGGTTAATTTCATGTTCTTAGAGAAATAATTTGGTAAAGTGTAAAACATGAAAGTTATAATTTTATGTCTTAACTGAAATTATGTAAAATGTCTTGGAATAATTATGTGTGTGTGATGAGTTATGTCCCTTTGAGTAGGACTGGTCTGGTTGAGTATTTCTGCAGGAAGTCTGTGTCTATTTGAAATTACTGGGAATGACTGATGCATATTGAGCCAAAGGTGTAAACATGAAAAATTTTTATTTATGTGTTGTGTTATTGGATGTAAAATTTCAGGATTTTTGGATAAGTATATCTCAGTGGAGAGTGAATTTTCTCAGGACTGCTCGGATGGATTTTAAGGTAGTAAGTCTGGGTGAATTTGGAGAGTCACCATGGTCTGTGTAGTTGCTCTTGTGATTTGAATTTTGGATATATGGAGACTTTATATGTCTATTTTAAGTGTAAAAAAGAATCAGGAAGTTTGGACATTTGTAGTTCAATTGCGAGCTGGTTACGTATAAGTTGCCGAGGAAGAGTTTTAACTTAGTAGGATCTGGTTAAGGCAAGCCGGCAAGATGCGAAGTGGCATCTTGCGAGCTGGAGAAGTAGCGAAGTGGCGAGGTGAGATTTCCAAAGTGACAATTGGCAAAGAAGCATATGCGAGGTGGCATATGCGAAGTGGAGTTAGGCGAAGAGGATTTGGCGAAGAGGATTTGTCGAAGAGGAAAGGCGAGGTGACATTATGCGAAGAGGGAATGTGAGAAGTAGCAATTCGCGAGCAGAGTTTGGTGAAGAGGGAGATAGGCAAAGCGAGTTTGGCGAAGATGTGAAGAGGCATTGCCGAGGTGGCATTTGCGAGGCAACATACGCGAGGAAGAGTTCGCGAGGAAGAGTTCACAAAGAGAGTTTGGCGAGGCAGCATATGCGAGGTGACGTATGCAAGCTGGATTAGCGAAGTGGCATCACCGGATTAGTTTGGCGAGATGGGAATGGCAAGCTGGCATGTCCGAGGTAGCTTTGCCGAGGTAGATTGGCGAGCTGGCAAGCGAGATTTCTGGGGTAGTGGTCTATTTAACCCCAGCAATCTAGTAGCATTTTTAAC
>CANXYC011779285.1:0-15240 GCA_948193065.1 Aleurites moluccanus
CACACCAAATCAAAAACCAAAAGCAAAAATCCAATACATTGAGCTTATGATAGCAAATTTGCAACCTATTCATCCAACTGTCCATTTTTCCATCATTTGATCCAATGGTTGGATTTAATCAAGCCTAAACTAATACCATAATGTTGCACACATTCTATAATCCCATATTATGAAGGAAAAGACTAAAATACCCTTAGTGCAAACCGAAGCACCTCAAGCACCTCAATTGAGTAGCTTACCAGGAACTGTTTTCAACCGGGTTTATTTTTCCATCTATTATTCAAATAAACTTAATAATATCATTTACATTTACTTAATTTCTTTTATTTCTTCAAATACAGTGTTAAATCCATAAAAACTCGAAGGGGGGTGTAAAATGACCATTTTGCCCCCTATTCACCAAAAACTCAAAATTTCCCGATTTTGTCCTAACATACTTTAAATCACTTCTATGCCTAAAATCAAGTCATATAACATGCATAACTATCAATTTCATGCATAAATACATCATATAAACATATTATAGAGAAAACAAAAATTCCCCCTAAGTCCCTCTTTAAGGGTTCCAATAGGGTTTAGGTTGAGGTGTTACACAAATATATCAACATCCACACATAGATAAATACATACATACCAAATTAAAATACTCATACTTTAGATTACAGTACCATGGAGATACTAGACAAATTTTTAGAATAAAAGATCAACTTATAATATTTACATAGATATGTCAAAATGTCCACGGCGGAGAAAAGGAGCCTGTGGAACTCGGACCTTACCATCGCCTGAAAAGATTTAAAACTACGAGGGTGAGTATAAAATACTCAGTAAGTAATTATATATAAAAATGCATGAGAATTATATACCATTTAAGCTGAACCGAAACCTGAAAAGGTTAGTACCAATATAGCTAAAGATAGAACGAATAATACTGAAAATATGCGGTACAAGTGATGAACTATAAGTATGGTATATGAAATGTTCAAAATATGGTGAACGATAATAACATGTAGTATAAGTCACATCACATATGATATAACAGGTAAATAAGGCCAATATGTCCAATATGCATAATTGTACTAACCAATATATATATATGGAGCAATAGCGCGAAACCAATAGTTACGAAAGAGTGATCGGCTCTTATGACTAGAGAATATAACTCCCCTCTTTAGCAAGGATCAGATAGATACCAGTGTGCATACGGTGGACGGATAATCCCACTACCCCGTCATAGTAGCCCTATTATGTTATCATATGCAAAAGTCTCATATAATGGATATAGGATCACAAATATAGCTCAATTTCACATATAACAACTCATTTTTATATCACATGTATCAAATAGGCATACTGGCCAAAGTTAAGAAATGGGCCCGCCGGGGCCCAGTTTCACTGGCGCAAATGGCAAGTCAAATTACAAGTCTGTTTTAGGATTTTTGAGGAGTTTCTGGTTCTCTATATTAGGAACATTTTTAGGTGGACTATTTGGTATCAATTTGAAGCTTAGGGATAGGGGAAAGGATTGGGCCAAGCATCAGGTTAAAATACTATCTAGGCTTCGAATTATAACAGTAGGAAGTTTCAGACAATTTAGGTTAGTTCGGCGGGTCATTTTAGGTGCCAATTTGACCTTTCAAATGAAATCAGGGTTTCTAAGTATCAAATCAATTCAAATGCATTTGCTATGTCATATGATGTATAAATGCAATAATTTTATATAAAAACTTACTTCCAAAATGTAGCTAAGGCACGAAGCCCCAAGCTAGCCCGTCGACCCCTTAACGGCTGCGGCGACTGCCAGACTGGTCCCTTCCTCGGGAGGCTCGCCTATATTTATACATTTACTCTCTGTAAGACTTCGAATCATCATAAATACACACAATTCACATCAAATATACACATATATACACACAATGGTCATATTCCTTATCAAATGACAAATTTACCCCTTTTGCACATATTGGCCATTCAACCAAAGCCAATCTTGGGCTACCAATATCTAAACCTCATTTTCTTTATAGAACACATTAATTCATACACATATTAACATATTAAAGCAAGTTTGGGCTTACGTTCAAGCTTAGGTTTCATGCCAAAGCATTTTGAACTTTATAGGTCATAAAGACCTAACCACATTTCAAACTCAAATCAAGCATACAAATCTCTTCCTACAAGCTTTAATTACCTATCAATTAACCATATCACATACACCTAACAAATTGCATACATATTTACCTCATAAACCTTAATTCTTGTTCAATACAATTCGGCCCAAAGGGGCTAAATCACCAAAGCTCAATTTGTCCAATTCAACTTCATAATTCCACAATTAAACACATCAATTTAACAAGTCTAAGCTTAATTACACAAAATCAAACCAAATTCCTTATGCTTGCCCTAAATAGGTTCGGTTTTTGGGGTTTTTTCCAATTCAACATTTAATTCTCCAATTACACTTACAATTATCTAATTCAAGTCACCAATTACACATATAACTAATCAATTTCACTAAAACCAAATAATTTCCTCCTTTTCCCCAATTTTGACATTCGACCAAAGGGGGTGTCTTTCAATTTAAGGTTCCAAAAGTCAATTCACCATGTCAATTTAAGATGTAAACATTCAATTGCAGAATTTTTGAAGAAATTCCACACTAAAACCCTAATTCTTAATTCGGTTTCATGGTCCATTCCAAAATTGAAATTCAATCTATAATTTATCATCCAATTAACATTAATTACATCTATTTAACATCATTTATATCATCAATTTCCCAATTGAAGCACAAAATCAATTTTCGCCAAATTTCCCTAAGTCAATTCGGCCACCAAGAAATTTACACAATGGATGCTTAATTTCTCAATTAAACTATTCAAATCAACATTCAAATGCTAATAAACTATTAAATAACCAGAAATTTAAACTCACCTACACAATCCTTTGAAGTGGCCGAACCCTAGCTCTCAAAGTTTATAACCAAAATGAAATTGGAACTTAGCTTGAAGAAATTGAGGATATGAGATGAAGATTTCCACCCAAACTAAAAAAAAAAAAAAACTCCAAAAACTCCAATGCTCATCAATGGCCGAACCAAAAAGATAAAGAAGAAGTTCTGTTCTTTTGCATTTGGTAGTCATGGTTTTCTTGAATGGAAAAGATAAAAATGTAGATTTCTTTGATTAAAATAATAGTTAGTGGAGGTTTTCCATAGGATCACATGCAACCAACCTCACAAAGTGCACTTTAGAACCTATACATGCATCCTTTAGATTAAAATGTACCAATGCTTTGTTCCATTGAATCAAGATGAGTAGAAATGTTATTTACTCCTCCCTCTTACTCTCTTACTTTAATTGGGTCCTTATAAATTATCAATTAAATCCCTAATTTTTATTTCCTTTTGCAATCAAGTCCTATCATTTTTGTAACCCAATTTGGCTATTTTATTTTATTTATTTATTTTATTTTTCCCAAACAATAAATTAATAATCAAACACACATGTAATCACATCAAATTAATTTTTAATAAATTAATAGAAATTCCTGAAGGTCCTTAACTATACTAGGCTCGATTAGGACTTAGTGTTACATTATCCTGTCGATGAGGCAGCTCTGTCAAACCACATTTAGGTCAATAGAAATGGATAACATGTCAATAAACACCATTATGCAATAATGGTATCATCACTAATAATATAATCAATATCTTTCAAATCAAGTAGCATTTGAATCAATGGCATAGCAGAATACAATATATAAGCAAGGATAAAAGTTATGGTAAACAACAAAGGTATTGAACAGAAGTTGGTTCGGTGGCAAAAAACAGTAGGTCAATTGGCATGCCAACATCGCTGGCGACAATGACATTCAAATGGTAGGCCTATGGAATACAAACCAATAGTCAAAAGGCAAATAAACTAGGCCTTTCATCAAACACATGGTGGGCATACAATGGCAAGCCAATAGGTTAGGGTAGGTTACAAACTTGACTTGCCCAATTCAACCAACACAAGGTCACATTGTCAAAAAAGGTATAGGCATTCAAGAAATAAGATTAAACATCATCAAAATGGATCAAATTGGCTAAAGAATATCAAAGAAAAACCAAGCAAAAACATAGGAAATGAATAATACATAAGGGTTCGGCCAAACAAGGAATTTTTCCATAGGTTTCCAATTAACAATTCAATCAATTAGGCATGTTTTAGGATTCAATATAGACTCACCTAATGCAATATAGACTCACCTAATGCTTCAAATTTCCTTGAACAAGCCAATTCCACTCAATTTCTCCAAATGGCCTATATAAGGCAACCTTGTGCAAACTTCAATTCTACATCAATTAAACCATCAATTACTTATCTATTCCCATCCAATTAACATATTCTATACTAATTAACACAAACAAACACTAAATCAACAAACCATTTCTTACAACTTCAAAATAACCAACCAAATTAGGAATTTCCATCCAATAGCATCAATTAACACAAATTGACTTCAAACCCATCCAATACAACCTAAATAACATCTAAATAATCAATCAAACCAAGCAAATAAACTTTTTACCTCAAGTGAAGCTATGTGGCCGAATCCTCCCTTTATAATTTTCTTGAAATCCTTAGCTTCTATCTACAAATTGAAGATGGAAATGAAGAAAGCTAGGTGAGAACTCAACTTTTCCATTAAATTTCTAAAGATTTGGTGAAGAAATGAAGAAGAAATGGAAGAAGAAAGCATGGAACTATAGTTCGGCCAAGCTACCAAGGAAGAAGAATATGAAGCAAAAAAATGGCTAAGGCAAATTAAATAGAAAATCTAATTTGGCAAATTATAACTAACTTTCCGAACTTCCGTCCATTACTATTTGGTCTAAAATCTTCTGTAATTTATTATGTCAATTCTGTCTTGAATTAAATATCAGAGTAGGGAGTCAATAAGCTTATTTTAATTTATAATTATTTATAAAAATAGCTATGGAGTCATTCTATAACCCCAACCGAGCAATTTTCACTATTCACCTTAAAGTTCCTTAAAATTACCATTTTGCCATTAGTTACTTTTTCAGTATTCCCAATTGATTTTCACTTCTTTCTTTTTAGCAAAATTAAACATAAATTATGGTGATCTTTTAGCCCCAGATCAACTTCAGAAATTCTTCCGTTGACTGGACTGCTAATTCCTCGGCAGTGTTCCCAACACCGTCGTTTTCCGAAAAAGTAACAAGTTTGCTTTCTAGCTATGTCTCTAAAATTATTTCCCATCATTTCAAGACTAATGAACCATATTCTGAGAATTAATTCATGCATATGAGTTAGGAATTTATAGGGTATTACATTCTACCCCCTACAAATAAATTCGTCCTCGAATTTAAATAAAACATACCTCACTGCTAGAACAGGAATGGATATCTGCTTTGCATCTCCTGTTCACTCTCCCATGTGCACTTCTCCATGGATTGATTCCTCCAAAGCACTTTTACCATCAAGATCTCTTTATTTCGAAGCTTTCTGACCTGTCGATCAATAATCTCTACAGGTAGCTCCTCATAAGACAAATCATCACTGAGATCCACATCCTGAACCTCCAAAATGTGCGATGGATCGGACTCATACTTTCACAGCATCAATATATGGAAAAATAGATGTACGTGGCTCATACTGGGTGGAAGAGCCAATCTATAGGCCACACTACCAATCTTCTTAAGTATCTCAAATGGGCCTATAAACCTTGGTGATAGCTTACCCCTCTTCCCAAATCTCATAACACCTCTCATCAGTGAGACCTTAAGGAAGACATGATCACCAACTGCAAAATGTACATCCTTCCTCTTCGGATCAACATAACTCTTCTGCCTACTAAAGACAGTCCTCATCCGCTCTCTAATCATAGGAACCTTTTCCATAGTCTCTTTGATCAATTCTGGCCCCTCTAGCTACTTCTTTCTTGGCTCCACCTAACACACTAGAGATCTATATTTTCTACCATATAGTGCTTCAAATGGAGCCATACCAATAGAAGAGTGAAAACTGTTGTTGTAGGAGAACTCAATCAACGGTAGATAATAATCCCAGTTACCTTTGAAATCCATAACACATAATCTGAGCATATCCTCCAAAGTCTGGATCGTCCTCTCCGATTGCCCATCAGTCTGCAGATGGAAAGCAGTATTGAACCGTAACTGGGTACCCATAGCCTATTGAAATTTCTACCAAAATTGGGATGTAAACTGTGTATCCCTATCGGATATGATCACCAAAGGAACTCCATGAAGCTGTACAATCTTATCCACATACAACTGTGCATACTGAGTTGCGTATAGCTGGTCTTTACCTCCAGAAAATGAGCAAACTTCCTCAGACGATCAATAATCACCCAAATAGAATCATAACCCCTCAAAGTACGCAGTAGACCAACTATAAAATCCATAGTCACCTGCTCCCATTTCCACTCTGGCAACTCCATCTCCTGAAGTAGCCCTGATGGCTTCTGATGCTCGTACTTAACCTGCTGACAGGCTAAGCATTTAGACACAAACTGAGCTACATCTCTCTTCATTCCTGGCCACCAATAAACATCCCTCAGATCATGGTACATCTTGGTAATCTCTAGATGTACACTATAAGCTGAATAGTGTGCCTCTCGCAAGATCCGATCTCATAGCTCATCACAATCCGGTACATATATGCGTTTTCCACATCTTAATTCCCTATCCTCTATAGTGAACTCTATCATCCTCCCATTCTGTACCTCTCCCTTGAGATTCAGTAGATAAGGATCCCTGTCTTGAGCCACTTTAATATCATCAATCAGTAGTGACTTCACCCGAAATTGGGCTATCAGAGCCTGCATATGATCCTGGGATCCCAACTCCAACTCTATTCCCATATCTGCTAACTTCCTCATCTCTCTGATCAATGGCCTCCTGCAAATCACTATATGAGCCAAGCTGCCCATCGATTTCCTACTCAGTGCATCCGCCACCATATTGGCCTTCCTTGGGTGATAAAGAATCTCACTGTCATAATCCTTAAGAAGTTCCACCCATCTGCGCTGCCTAAGATTCAGATCCTTCTACTGAAATATATACTGTAGACTCTTATGATCAGTATATATCTCGCATTTCGATCCATACAAGTAATGTCTCCAAATCTTCAAGGCAAATATCACCGCTGCCATCTCCAGATCATGAGGTGGATAATTTGCTTCATGCTTATTTAACTGGTGAGAAGCATAAGCAATCACCCTACCCATCTGCATCAATATGCAACCTAGTCTGACCTGTGAAGTATCACAATATACTGTGAATTTCTCTCCCTCAACTGGTAATGCCAACACAGGAGCACTGTGAGACAATATTTCAAAGTCTAGAAGCTACGGTCACACTCATCCATCTAGACATACCGCTCCTGTTTCCTCATCAATCTAGTCAGTGGAGCTGCAATCCGGGAGAAATCCTTCACAAACCTCCTATAATAACCAGCCATACCCAAAAAACTGCACACCTCTGAAACACTGGTAGGTTGTGGCCAATTAAAAACCGCCTCTATCTTTTAAGGATCCACCTTAATCCCATCCTTACATATCACATGTCCAAGGAAGCACACTTCGGTCAACCAGAACTGGCATTTAGATAACTTAGCATACAACCGATGCTTTTGAAGTTTCTGCAATACCATCCTCAAATGCTCCACGTGCTCCTCCTCACTCCTGGAATAGATAAGTATGTCATCAATGAATACAATGACAAACTTATCCAAATAAGACATGAACACCATGTTCATCAAATCCATAAAAGTAGCAGGTGCATTGGTCAACCCAAATGGCAACATCAAGAACTCATAATGTCCATAGTGGGTTCTGAAAGCAGTCTTGGGTATATCACTCTGCTTAATCTTCAACTAATGATACCCAGACCTTAGATCAATCTTCGAAAAATGGCTAGCACCCTGCAGCTAATCAAATAAGTCATCTATCCGAGGTAACGGATACTTGTTCTTCACTGTGACCTTGTTCAATTGTCTATAGTCTATACACATCCTCAATGAGCCATCTTTCTTTCTCACAAACAGTATCGGTGCATCCCAAGGAGAACTACTCTATCTGATGAACCCTCTATCTAATAGCTCCTATAACTGCATCTTCAATTCCTTTAGTTCAGTTGGAGCCATTCTGTATGGTGGAATAGATATCGGGTTTGTGTCTGCATGCACCTCTATCTCAAACTCTATCTCCCTACCAGGGGTAATCCTAGCAACTCCTCAGGAAATATATCAAGAAACTCTTGAACTACCAGTATCTGATCCAACTATACAAAAGACCTTTGTACATCCACTACATGTGTCAAATAGGTTGAACAACCTTTCCCAATCATCCTCCTGGCCTAGATAGCAGAAATCAGGTTAACTTGAAACTCCCGAATATCTCCCTGAAACTCAAACTCTGGCTGCCCCTCAGGCTGAAATCTAACTCTCTTTTGATAACAGTCTATAATTTCCCGATGCCTCGTCAACCAATCCATACCCAAAATAATATCTAACTCTAGCACAGGCAACTCAATCAGATCAGCACGCCAAATATGATCATCAATCTCAATAATGCAATCAGGGTAATAATAATCAACACCCATACTATCACCCATAGGAGTAGCAATCATCAATGGCACATCTAATAATCTCCTTTCCTTATTCAATTTAGGTGCAAAATGTGGTGATACAAAAAAATGAGTAGCACCTAAATCGAATAAGGTATTAGCAATCTCATTCTGAATCAAGATGGTACCTGTGACAACATTGTCTGATCTCTAGGCATCCTGGGTGTTGACTACAAATACTCTGCCCTAGCCCCTACCAGCTGGAGTTTGACTATCAATGGGAGCATCTCCTCCCCTGCCTCTGCCTCTAGCTGTAGCCTCTCTACCAGATTTTGGCTCGCTTGTACCACTAGCTGTGAAACTGTAACAGATGGTTGCTGCTGCTCACCCCATAGAGGACATCTGTTAATGAAGTGACCCTGCTGGCCACACTTCAAACATGCTCCTGTCTGTAACTGGCACTCCCCTCCATGCCTCCGTCTATAAAATCCATAAACTGGCACACCAGGCATTTGTGTCATTAGTCTAAAAGAGCCCTAAGAGTAAGCAGGTGCTGATTGTACCACTGGTTGTCTCCTACTCTGTAATCTCCTCCTCTGACTAATGGCTGGAGATCTCTACTCAAATCAGGGCACTGGCTCTACCTGTCTAGGATGGGAGCTGTTCTCCTCCCTCTTAACCTATGATCCTGGACCCCCTTTTCTCTTCTGGTCCCTCTTAGCCCTCTCAGTCTTGTATTTCTCCTCCCTCTATGTAGCTTTATCAATCACCGTATTCAGTGAAGTGAACTCTGTAGCCAACAAAGCATTATGGAGTGCAGCATGCAAACCCCTCCGAAATCTACTAATCAAATCTGCCTCTGTAGGTACAATGTGAGTAGCATATCTACTCAACCGAATAAACTCTTCTGCATACTCCTCCACAGATCTGTCCCCCTGCTCAAGCTTCTCAAATCTCACCAAGTTATGGGTCTTAACACCCTCAGTAATGAACTCATCAATAAGGCCCTACTAAACTCTGCCCATGTAGATGGGTGCTCACCGTAAAGCCTGGGCTCCATCCATCTCAAAATCCATGTCCATACCTTACCCTTAATGCAATAGCCCAACCAAATCGACTGCCCTCAGCTCTAAACACGGTAGTCTCCTCACTACCTTCTCCATCTCCTCCAAGAAATCAATAAGATTAGTACCTCTATCTCCATTGAACTTAAGTAGGTTTAGCTTCAGAAAGCTAAACATCGATACTCCACCCTCATCAATCACTCATTGGCCTCCCTCTACAGTTGGCTCCCTCTGAGCCCCCATTGGCTGCACAAGAGCCGGTGCCACTAGAACTGCCTCGGGTACTACAGGTGGAGGCACTACTGCTGGAGCAGGTGGTAAAGGTACCTACTATCTCTCCTGCCTCAAATCAGCTAACTCTCTCCATAACTCCATCAACCCCCTCATCATCTCTACTCTCTAGGGGTCATCGCCCCTCTCTGTATCCTCTGCAGTCCATCGGGATCTGGACAGACCCTCTGAAATAGTAATCTCCCTCACTAGTGACTCATTGGAGGATACCTCTGCCTCCCCGGTATCTCTATCTCTGTCGTCAGACATCTCTGTAATTTGTAAAAAAAATGATAACAGTCTCAGAAAATGACAGAAATGCAGAATAATAACATATAACAGACGATAACGGCAAAGGATAACAAAGGAAATCCTATGCTCTATGGTAAACTTAATTCTACCCCATTCTGTACTTAGTCACTATTCCTCTGTAATTCATTCACTATTCATCTATAACCTAAATTCATAGTCTGTAACCTAGTGCTCTGATACCACCTCTATCACGACCCGGTTTCCCGGACCACGATAGTCCTACGGCACGGGAAATGCCAATGGCGACCGGCACTTATAGAACCCAATATCACATGCACAATCTATAAACCTCAATATATTATTCATTTTAATTAGTTACCATTCATTATGTTATTCTGTCATACATTCTGTAATCATTCTGCAATTGGCTGTAACAGTTAAATATCATATCATACATCATCATTAATATATATATATATATATATATATATACACATATGTTCATCTCCTAGCTAACCCATACAAACCATATGGAGCAGGTAGATAATGAACACCAAAATAAATATACAAAATGTTAGATAATATACATCAGATAACTGTCTGCAGATATTCCCGATGACAGAAGACAGGAATCTGCAACCTACTCCTCTCCTGAAATGGGAAAATAATGAAATGATGAGTATAGATGATACTCAGTGAATCTATATGCATCATCAATGAAATATAGGCTGAATTAATGATTTACACATGATAAAGAATAATGGTACAGTATCAATCCTATAAGTTTACAGAATCAGTATCAATAATCAATAGGAATAACAATGGTCGTATCAAGTTATAAAAATCATATGGTAAGACAGACAAAAGGCCATGAAACACGTAGACTATGTGTAATCACACAGTCGATCGCATATCAAGTACGCATAAAACTGATCAGGTCCTATGGTCGGGACCAATAACCCTTCCCAGCTAGGGCATCAATATCAATGTGCACATTGTTGATAGTATGTACCCACTATCCTATCGGTGACGCAGCTCTGTCAAACCACATTTAGGTTCATAGAAATGGATAACATGTCAATAGACACCATTATGCAATAATGGTATCATCACTAACAATATAATCAATATCTTTCAAATCAAGTAGTATTTAAATCAATCGCATAGAAGAATACAATATATAAGTAAGGATAAAAGTTATGGTAAACAACAAAGGTATTGAACAAAAGTTGGTTCGGTGGTGGAAAACGGTAGGTCAATTGGCATGCCAACGTCGCTGGTGACAATGGCATTCAAATGGTAGGCTTATGGAATACAAACTAATAGGCCAAAGGCAAATAAACTAGGCCTTTCATCAAACACATGGTGGGCATACAATCGCAAGCCAATAGGTTAGGTTAGGTTACAAAGTTGACTTGCCCAATTCTACCAACACAAAGTCACATTGTCAAACAAGGTATAGGCATTCAAGAAACAAGATTAAACATCATCAAAATGGATCAAATTGGCTAAGGAATATCAAAGAAAAACCAAGCAAAAACATAGGCAATGAATAGTACATAAGGGTTCAACCAAACAAGGGATTTTTCCATAGGTTTCCAATCAACAATTCAATCAATTAGGCATGTTTTAGGCTGCAATATAGACTCACCTAATGCTTCAAATTGACTTGAACAAACCAATTCCACTCAATTTCTCCAAATGGCCTATATAAGGCAACCTTGTGTAAACTTCAATTCTACATCAATTAAACCATCAATTACTTATCTATTAACATCCAATTGACATATTCTAATACTAATTAACACAAACAAACACTAAATCAACAAATCATTTCTTACAACTTCAAAATAATCAACCAAATTAGGAATTTCCATCCAATAGCATCAATTAACACAAATTGACTGCAAACCCAACTAATTCAACCTAAATAACATCTAACTAATCAATCAAACCAAACAAACAAACTCTTTATCTCAAGTGAAGCAATGTGGCCGAATCCTCCCTGTACAATTTCCTTGAAATCCTTTGCTTCTATCTACAAATTGAAGATGGAAATGAAGAAAGCTAGGTGAGAACTCAACTTTTCCATCAAATTTCTAAAGATTTGGTGAAGAAATGAAGAAGAAATGGAAGAAGAAAGCATGGAACTATGGTTCGGCCAAGCTACCAAGGAAGAAGAAGATGAAGCAAAAAAATGTCTAAGGCAAATTAAATAGAACATCTAATTTGGCAAATTGCAACTAACTCTCCAAACTTTAGTCCATTACTCTTTGGTCCAAAATCTTCTGTAATTTATTCTTTCAATTCTGTCCGAAATTAGATACCAGAATGGTGAGTCAATAAGCTTATTTTAATTTATACTTATTTATAAAAATAGTTCTGGAGTCATTCTATAACCCCGATCGACCAATTTTCACTATTCACCTTAAAGTTCCTTAAAATTATCATTTTGCCATTAGTTACTTTTTCAGTGTTCCTAATTGATTTTCACTTCTTTCTTTTTACCAAAATTAAACATAAATTATGGTGATCTTTTACTCCCATATCAACTTTAGAAATTCTTCCGTTGACCGGACTACTAATTCCTCTGTAGTGTTCCCGACACCGCCGCTTTCTGGAAAAGTAACAAGTTCGCTTTCTAACTGTGTCTCTAAAATTATTTTCCATCATTTCAAGACTAATGAACCACATTTTGAGAATTAATCCATGCATATGAGTTAGGAATTTATAGGGTATTACAGATAGATGATTCTAAATAATAGAGAATATGGAGCTATTGAGGTATAGAATAGTGAAAAGTTAAGAATATGATTGTAATGAAAGAATAGATACATATTATAGCAATTATGTAAAATGAGAAGTGAATGATATACTAATAGTTCCTATAATGATATACATAACTGATTATTGTGGTTCAAATCTAAGTAAATTAATATTAAGTTATTGATTATTGAAGTTTAGGGAATATGCTCACGGGAAACGAGTTAATGGTCGAAATGATAAAGTATAAAAAAAAATATTAATGCAATGATATTGATAAGGTGATTGAAAATATTAAGGTATAGTACATTAAATGTCTAAGTACTGTATTATCAAATGATTATGGATTATAGATCGTATACTGATAAGAAATGATATGAGAATTATGGAATAGCGCAAATGATAAGAAGACTATAGAATTTGACATTTAAGTGATGTTAAAATGTAATGTGATTTTTTATTAAAGTTTAGTAATAAATGACTATATTGTGCAATGCTTAATGATAATGATAGTGAAGTGATAATGATAGTGATACTGGTATTGCTAAAATGAAATTCACATGTTTTAAAAGAAATTTAGAAGTGCTATGTATGTCTGTGAAACTATGAAGTTGAGAGTATAAGAAAGGCAAATTATTGGGAGTGCAAAAATAATTTTGGTGCAGGTTGTGTAATTTTGAAAGACCTGATTTTGGGTAGGGAATAAGGTTAAAATTTCAAAGGAAACTCTGGCAAAATTTATGTAAAATTTATAAGTAATAAATGGGATTTAAGCATTGATGAATGAGATAATATTGATTAAATGATTAATTAAGGGATTGTTCATGGGTTTTACGGGTTTTCGGTGACCTTACCCGTGTCCTAGGACCGTCGTAGCCCAAAAGTGGATCGTGACAATTTTAGTAAAGAATTTCTTAAAAATATTATAAAAATTAATTACCATTAATACTGTCTATTATCATCCTTAAAATTTTTCTATAAAAATTATTCTTGAATATTCTCTTTATACCTTCTTAAACTAATTTGACCCATTTATTCTTCAATTAACTTCTTATCAATGGCTATGATCCACTTACATCAATACAGTCTCCTGTTCTGGGATGTTATAGAATCATTCTTTATGAAGCATTTTCATATATTCGCATCTTGTATAAAGATATACCATAATGAAGAAAATATAAGATTTATCCATTAATGATGATAGAAGTTGGGCATAGTCCCTGTTGTAGTGATTAGGCACAATCCTTGTTGATAACTATTAGGCATAGTCCTTGTTGATGATGTTGATAACAATTAGGCATAGTCCTTGATGATAAACGAATGATTGAAGATATGAATCAATATAGAAACCCTAGATTGAAATAAAATAAAATCAAGTACACTCATATTGTCTAAGAAATAGGTTCCCCAATGTTTCAATGATAGAATTATATTTGCATTGCATGGATAGCAAATCCTTAATGCATTTATATTGCTTGGATAGCAATTCTTTAATATTTCAATGGTAGGATTATATTCTCATTGCTTGGATAGTAGTTCCTCAATGCATTTACATTGCTTGGATAGTAGTTTCTTAATACTTCGATGGTAGAATTATATTTACATTGTTTGGATAAAGGTTCCTCAATGTTTCAATGGTAGAATTATATTTACATTGTTTGGATAGAGGTTCCTCAATGTTTCGACGGTAGAATTATATTTACATTGCTTGGATAGAAGTTTCTCAATGTTTCGATGGTAGAAAGATATTTCCATTGCTTTGTTAGAGGATCCTCAATGTTTCGATTGCAGAAATATGTTTACATTGCTTGGTTAGAGAATCCTCAATGTTTCGATTGCAGAAATATGTTTACATTGCTTAGATATAGGATCATTAATGTTTCGATGGTAGAGATACGTTTGCATTTCTTGGATAAAAGATCCTCAATATGTTTGATGGAAGAATATATTTATATTGGTTGGACAAAGGTTTTCAATGCTTCGATGGGGACTCCCTCAAATGTCACGTCCCACACTAAAGGGTTGTGACGGTCCTAGGGTAAGGGAACAATTCGGGTAACCAGTACCGCGAAGAACCCAAGTCACATGTTATCATTCCTGTTTCTATTACACTTAACCATTTTCATGACTTATATTTTTTTTTTCATTTAACACTTAAGTTTTACAGAAAAATGGACAGAGTCTCCTCTGTAATGTTAACATTCCCCAAATAGAAATAAAATAACAAAAACACTTCTAATGTCAATATCAAACCCCAATCCAACCTCCAATGCACAACTCAAATCAATTCATACT
>CANXYC011779302.1:0-17210 GCA_948193065.1 Aleurites moluccanus
GTGGCATTTAATCAAGAAGGAAACATACTCATTGGGTTAACAAATCAAAACATGAGTATGCATAATGATGTATACATTACTCACCTTAGCTTATAACTTGAACATTTCCCTTTTCCTTTATCCTTGATTCTTTGCCTTATCTCTTTTGGTACTCATCATGTCTTTTATTAATTCTTGACTCTACATATCTAATTAATTTCCATTTAGATACTAGTTAACATAAAATTACATTACTTATACTTATATTAAAAAAAATTCCTCAAATTTCCAAGTTACTAGGGTTTTGCCTATAAAGAACCTTACTGACAGCCTGTGTTTTATTATATATATCTCTCTCTACACTTATCCAATTACTTCAATTCTTATTCTTAATTAAACCTAACATATAAGGTTCTAACATATCCAAAATTTACATTAAAATCGTTACTACATAATTTATGGTGTTAATTTAAACTTAAACCTATAACCAGCCCTGCTACCCTGCATTATGCTTGAAATCCTATTCTGTCAAATTCTGTTCTTTTTCTAATAACTCAATCAATACTTAACCAATTACTGTAATTCTTTTTCTTATTGAAAATAGATACATAAAATTTTAACATATCCAAAATTTTAGAATTTTTGGATCACTGTACAATTATTAGTGAATTTCCAAATTTAAATTACTGCCTTGAAATCTCTATCAAAATATGCCCTGTTTCTATACTTATAATTAATTCCGTACTTATCCAATTACAAAAATATTTTGCATTAATTTATATCACACAAAAATGAACATCTTTCATACTTATCACTTTTTCTAATTCAAAACTTAAGGTCCTCAAATTAATAGAATTCTATAACCTATGTTCTGTTAAATAATTATTCCGGGCAATCTAAACTTATAACCTAATATCTTATAAACCACAATTCCAATTGCAAAACTATTTTTCAGTATTATATATAATACATAAATGAATACTTTTCATGTTGAATACTTCTTATAATTTTGTCTCTATCATTATATACAATAAAAACACAATAGTATTTGCTAGAAAACCTAATTCCAGGTCAGTCATAATTTTTACCCAATAAATCTTTCCTCACTATGAATTTTCAAAATTTCTTTTAAATACATATAATTAACAAATTTATCTACAACTTTCATGTTTTAACCATTCTCAAATTAAATTTTTAAAATTTTGGAATAATAGACACAATTTACTACCTCAAAATAGAATTCAGAAACTACATTAACCCTAGCTTATTCTTAACATTTTTAGCTTAATTACTTCAATTATTAGGAAAATCATTAGAACTCTTAAATAAAATAAAATAACTAAGTTTGATAAGCTTTACCTTAAACTTGAACCATGGAATTCCTTCTCCTTTTTGTTCCACCAAACAGCTCACATAATCTCCATCAATTTCCTCTTCTTTCTCTCATCTTTTCTTATCAAATTTTGGTTGATTTTCTTTGGAAAGGTTAGAAGTATATTTTTGTTGGTTTTCTTATATATGTGGTTCAGCCACTCCTCTCCAAAAATGCAGCCAAGACTTCTTCTTTATACACTAAAACCAACTCCAAAAAGAAATGAAGACAAAACAATAGAAATTTCTAGATTTTTGGCTTATTTGACACCTATTTAATTAATTAATAAACCAATTAATCATTTTCTTATCAATTATTCACCTCCACCACCATCATTTTCGGCCACCTAGCTTATTTCTAGAATGGGTGGGTCCCACATATTTGTTTAATTACACTTTTGGCCCAAAAATTTCCTTATTTGCATTTTTGACTCCAAAACTTTCTGTAATTTATTCTGTCTATTATGATTAGATTCAACCTCAAGTGTGAGAAGTGAAATACCTTATTTTAAGTTGTTATATCCTTTAAAAATAGTTCTGGGTCATTTCTGAATCCCAGACAGTGGATTTTCAAAATTACCTCAAAAGTTGCATTTATTTATAATTTTGCCATTACTCTTATTTTCAGTATTCCAAAATATTTTTCAACTCTTTATTTTCACCAAAATTTCACATAAAATTAACTTATTTCATCATTCTAAGTTTGGGTCAAAAATATTTAAATTAGCCAGACAACTATTTTCCCGACAATATTTTCGACACCGACGATTTCCATAAAAGTTTTGCATTTGCTTTCTAATTGTGTCTCTAAAATTATTTCCCATCATTTCAATGCTTTTAAACCATAAACTGAGAATTAATTCATGGATACAAGATATGTTTTTCCTTGGGTATTACATTCTGCCCCCCTTTAATGAAATTCGTCCTCGAATTTTCTCATTTAATACTGTAAACGTCGATATATGTACTTCAAATAGTCTCCAATTATCATTGTAAATATTTTTCTCTATATCACTCATCATCTTACTTAGACTAATGTACCAATTTCCATAGTCTTCTTATCATGTGCGCTATTCCATAATTCTCATATCATTTCTTATCAGTATACGATCTATAATCCATAAATATTTGATAATACAGTACTTAAATTTTTAATATATTGTACCTTAATATTTTCAATTACCTTGGAAATATCATTGCATTAATCTTTTATTTATGTACTTTATCATTTCGACCATTAACTCTTTTTCCATGAGCATATTTCCTAAATTTCAATAATTAATAGATAAATATTTATTTACTTATGTTTGAACTTCAATAATCAGGTAATTATACCATTATATACACTCTTATTATTCTCTAAGCACTATAACTTTAAGTTTGTAACTATCTTTTCACGGTAGTTATATTTCCTAAGTTCACAATATATTACTCATTGTATTTAATCACTATAACACTAATCTTGTCAATAACCTTTCAATAACACTAAACTATATCTCAATAATTTCATATTTTCACTTTTCATATCTAATCATCATTTACCTTACATATTTGTCATCCACATTATATGTACTCCA
The DNA here is from genome assembly GCA_948193065.1 of Aleurites moluccanus. Taxonomy (NCBI): domain Eukaryota; kingdom Viridiplantae; phylum Streptophyta; class Magnoliopsida; order Malpighiales; family Euphorbiaceae; genus Aleurites; species Aleurites moluccanus. The sequence continues at coordinate 2,928 of CANXYC011779302.1, forward strand.
CTGTTCACAATTTTCTATGTTTTCATTCAATTCTTCTACTCATTCGTCTTATTACATATACTCAATTATTAATCAATAATTGTATTCCTTAAACTGCAATAATCAATAATTTAATATTAATTTACTTAGAGTTGAACCTCAATAATCAGTTATGTATATCATTATAGGAACTATTAGTATATCATTTACTTCTCATTTTACTTAATTGCAACATGTATTTATTCTTTCATTACAATCATATTCTTAACTTTTCACTATTCTATGCCTCAATAGCTTTCATATTCCCTATTATTTGGAATTATCAATATCGATACCTCAAATAATCTTTAAACTACTTTGCATCATAATTTCTCTATATCTCTTATTAACATTCTTAGTCTGATATCTATTTCCATAGTTACCATATCATTTGCTAAAATTTAATTCCATAATCCTTATATCCCTAGTAACTGATTAATTTACTTATACTATACTTCATGAATTTTAATCACCTTTGAACGTTATCATATTAATCTTGCATTTCTCTAAATCATTTCTTAGCCATTAATTTAGTTATTACAATCATATTGACTAAGTAATTCAATATTAACTCATCATATACTAATTCAATCGGTACAATAATCTATTTTAGTCGCTTTCGATTCTTATTCACTTTCAATTTACTACCACTTTTTTCAATTCTCAATAAGCACTTCTTTCTATATTATATAATATATATACATTAAGTAGAGGAAGAAGTTCATAATGGATAATGCTGATAACTATATTAACAGATAACTTCAAATGACGAGACGAAAATCCTATGCTCTATTATACACTTATTAACACATTCATTGACGAAGTGGATAATTTCAATAGAATCGAGATACTACTACAATTCATTGATTCGAGCATGAATACCGGACTATAATCTTTTATAACCTATTGATTTTAGAAATACCAGGAAATAGGCATCAACTTCAATGTTTCAAAGAAACCCGAAACTAGAAGAAAACTAGGTTTTTTTTTTATTTGTCAAAAGTTGTCCCTTATAAAGCAGAACATGCATATATATATATATATATATATATATATATATATATATATATATATATATAGATTCTAAAAGGAAAACAAAACCCTAATGGGCTAAAAGGCTTCGACCCAAAATAACAAAATAAAACAGTTTACAAATAAACAAACGAATGCGTCTAAAACTTCAAGGGCTCCGTTCGGGCTTTAAACGGATGATTTTGGGGTCAAAACTGAGCCATGCTAGGTTTATCAAGCATTTTTCTAAATCTCTGAACGAGCTTCAAAGCAAGTACTCATGGGCCCTATGGCTCATCCTGTGCTGAAAGTTATGGCCTTTCAAAGGCGACCTGCGCGAAAGGCCCTATCTTGCTTCTCCAAAAACTGTAAGGCCCGCTCCTCTATCTGCTGGCCCGCATCATTCTCCCCCTGGGTAGAGAAAATTCGTCCTCGAATTGGCAGCTACCTCGTTATTAGATGAGTCACCATGAAAAGGGATCAAGTGTTTGACGTTAAACACATCGGCAGTGCAAATATGACTAGGCAACTTGAGTCGGTAGGCATTAGGATTAATCTTCTCAATAATCTCCACAAGACCAATCTTCTTGGCAGATAGCTTATTGTAGTCCCCTACTGAGAAGCACTCTTTGGTTAGAATGGCCAAACAAAATCACCTACCTTAAACTTTGTATGCATGCGCTTCTTATCTGTATGTCGCTTGTACTTAGAGTTGGCTATATTGAGGTTGTCATAAACTGTCTTGTGGACCTCCTATAACTCATGCACAAAATCTACAACTTTTCCATGGAGCTTGGTATTGCTGGGCAAAAGCATCAAATCGAGTGGTCTATAGGGCTGGGCAGAATAAACAACCTGAAATGGACTGAATCCAGTACTATGATTCACAGCATGGTTGTGAGCAAACTCTACTTGGCATAGCTTTTGATCCCACCCTTTGATATGTTCTCCAACCAAACACCACAACAAATTCCCAAGGGATTAGTTGACAACCTCCGTCTTCCCATCGGTTTAAGGGTGATAAATACTACTGAAATTGAGCTGTGTGTTGACCATCTTCCATAGGCTACGCCAAAAATGGCTAAGGAACCGTGTATCCCTATCAAAAACAATGGTTGTAGGCAAGCCATATAGACGGTACACCTCTCGAAAGAACAGTTGGGCAACATGAACAACATCTATAATCTTCTTACATGGAATAAAATGAACCATCTTAGAAAAACGATCAACAACAACAAAGATGGAATCATTACCTCGTTGGGTTCGTGGCAATCCCAACACAAAATCCATGCTAATATCAACCCACGGCTGTGAAGGAACTGGAAGTGGCATATACAAGCCAGCATTGGTAGCAGCCCCTTTGGACACTTGGCACACCTTACATCTCTACACATATTTCTCCACCTCCTTGCGAATGCTGGGCCAATAATAGGAAGGCTGAACCAACTGCAATGTTCTGTCCCTACCAACATGCCCTTCCCCATGCAGTTCTTGAATAATTTGCAATCGCAAGCTATAGTCAGGAATACATAAATGATTGCCTTGAACAGAAATCCATCATAGATGAGAAAATCCATTTTCTTTCTTGCCTGCATATCTTGTAAAACTGTAGAAAAATAAGGGTCAGTTTCAAGTAAGTCACGGAAAGAGTCAAGACCAGGAACTTGGACTCTCATGGAAACCAGCAAATTGGTTATGCGACTCAAGGCATCTGTAACCCGATTTGTGACCCCAGCCTTGTGCTTTACCACATAGGTAAACTGCTCCACATATGCAACCCAGGGTGCATGTCTCGAAGACACCTTATCATGCTTTTGTAAATGTCTTAAGGCATCATGATCAGTGTAGAGAACAAACTCCCTATGGAACAGGTAATGGCACCAATGCTTCATAGCTTGTATAACGGCATAAAACTCCATATCGTAAGTGTTGTAATTTAGTTTAGCACCAGACAGTTTCTTACTGAAGTATGCCATAGGTTTGCCATTCTGACTTAGAACAGCTATAATACCAACCTTAGAAGCATCTGTGTGTAGCTCAAAAGGTAGTGAGAAATCTGGCAACACCAGAATTGGTGCAGTTGTTAGGCGTTCCTTGATCACTTGGAAGGCCGTCTCAGCTTCAGCAGTCCACTCAAACTTTCGACCTTTCATGCAATATGTGAATGGATCCATGATGCTGTTAAAATGAGGGATGAAACACCTGTAAAAAGAAGCAAGACCATGAAAGCTCCAAACTTCAGTGATGGTCTTTGGAGTAGGCCATTGCTTGACCACTTCTACTTTTGAGTCATCAACCTGCAAGCCATCTCTTAAAACCACATATCCCAAAAATAGGACTTTGGAAGCCATAAAAACATACTTCTTTGTCGCTGCATAAAATTTCTCCTTGCAAAGAACACCCAAAACTGCCCGAATATGCTGCATGTGATCTTCTAGATTAGCACTGAAGATTAAAATGTCATCAAAGTATACAATGGCAAAACTGCTAATGAACGGCCTCAACAACTGATTCATTACACGCATAAAAGTGCTAGGGGCATTAGACAATCCAAATGGCATTACCAACCACTCGTACAACCCCTGACATATTTTGAAAGCTGTTTTCCATTCATCTCCAGGCCAAATTCAAATATGATGGTACCCACTTTTCAGATCTAGTTTGGTAAATACAGTTGCACCACTAATCTGATCAAGCAAATCATCCAAATGCGGAATAGGAAACCTTTACCTCACTATGATCTTATTAATGGCTCTACTATCCACACACATCCTCTAAGGACCATCTTTCTTGGGTGCCAATAGGGCAGAAACTGCACAAGGACTCATACTCTCTCTGATGTAGCCCTTAGCTAAAAGCTCTTCAACTTGCCTACACAACTCATTATGCTCTCTGGGACTCATTCTATAGTGAGGGCCTATTAGGCAGAGCTACTCCTGGCTCCAAATCAATGTGATGTTGTATATCACACAAAGGAGGCAATCCATCGGGTAACTCCTCAGGAAACACATCACTAAATTCAGTGAGTATAGGAGCCACCTCTACTGGAATCCTTGCCAACTCTGTAATCTCTTTTCCAATCAACACAAAAACTATTTCGACACTTTGCATCTCCTCATCAAATTGTAGCAATGACAATAGATTGGCACTGGTCCCTATAGATGGGGTCTTAACCACTATTGGCTTACTAGGCTCCAATACAATCTTGACACCCTCAAATACAAAACTGTATGTATTAGTCAGCCTATCGTGATTCACACTCCTATCATACTACCATGGCCACCCTAATAATAAATGGCAGGCATCTATAGTTATCACATCACACCACACAACATGTTTATAACATGCACTAATAGAGATCGTGACTAAGGCTCGTTTAGACACTGTTACCTCACCACCCTTTTTAAGCCATGAAAGCTTATACAAAGCTGGGTGCAGTTCTGTCTTGATATCTAATTTCCTCACTGCCTCCTCAGAAATAAAATTGTTGCAGCTCCCCATATCAATTACAAAACGACAGACCCTGCCTAGCATGGTGCAAGTTGATTGGAAAATATTTTTACGCAACCAATCATCTTCGTCTACAGCCTTAGGAGTTAAACAAGACCTCCTCACAACTAGGGCAGTTCCCACATCTCCCCCTATAAACTCTTCGTCTAAAGGCTCATCATCATACACTGACAGTCCTTCAAAAGCATTGTGTTCTTCCTCATAGTCATCATTTTCAGCAAACACTACTCTTTTTTCAGCCTTCTTACATTTAGATTGCCTATGACCCACTTCCCCACATGTAAAACACTTAATACCACTGCTACTACTGGCCCCCCTATTAAACTAATTAGCACTCTCAGTAGTCTTAGTTACATTTCCACCTACACGATTCACCACAGGATTTCTAATAGGATTATTACTAGTGGGATTTAAGGAATTACCAAAACTGCTTGTTCATCGAGCCTGCTACCTCTCGACCATAAGAGCCCTTTGGTGTGCAGCCGAAATAGAGACCATATCAAACATATTGACGGTGTCTTGAATCTAAACCCGAACCCGCAATCCTCTAATATACCTATCCACCAACTAATCTTCTGTCTCATAAATCTCATTCCTGGTAATTAGTTGGTAAAATTCAGTGGTATAATCATCCACTGATTTGGTTCCCTGCCTCAGATTTTGTAACCGTTGGTACATTAATATTTGAAAATTACAGGGCAAGAACGTAGTCCGTAGGTGCTTCTTCATCTTCTCCCAGGAGGTTATCTTCAGATTCCCCATCCTCTCACATGACAATTTTGCTTACTGCCACTATGCCGATGCTCACCCTCGTAGTCTGGTTGCTATTAGGGGAACACGTTTGTTTTCAGGCACTCCCTTAAATTCGAACACCTCCTCCACAGTAGCTAGCCAATCCATAAATTCCTCAGGTGCAAGGCTTCCATGAAACTCAGGAATTTTAGTTCGTATCCCAACCTCCCAGCGCTGCCTATCATCGTCTTCCTCAACAGGTCTACGACGCCTGCGAGGTGCCTCATCAACGCACTCCTTTTATATACTCAAATCGTCCTCATCATTGCCTAGACGATTCTATTGATGATTTTGTCGCCCTTGATTGGCCCTAAGATGGGTCTCCATTAAGGTTTCCATTATGTCAATAATCTGCCCTAACATCTGCTCAAATCGTTCCTCCATTTGTGCCACCCTTTGTTCTAGGTCACGCTCGTTCCCCTCATCAGGATGTTGCTGCTGTTGTCATCGTGGAGGCAAGGCTTTCAAAGCGCAGGCTCTGATACCACCTGACACAGCGGATAATTTCAATGGAATCGAGATACTATTACAATCCATTGATTCACGCATGAATACTGGACTATAATCTTCTATAACCTGTTGATTTTAGAAATACCAGGAAATAGACATCAACTTCGATGTTTCAAAGAAACCCGAAACTGGAAGAAAACTAGGGTTTTTTTTTATTTGTCAAAAGCTGTCCCTAACAAAGCAGAACACCCATATATATATATATATATATATATATATATATATATATATATATATATGTTAAAAGGAAAACAAAACCCTAATGGGATAAAAGGCTTCGGCCCAAAATAACAAAATAAAACAGTTTACAAATAAGCAAACAAATGTACCTAAAACTTCAGGGGCTCCGTTCGGGCTTTAAACGGATGATTTTGGGGTCAAAATTGGGCCATGTTAGGTGCTTGAACATTGTTGTAGATCTTTGAACAAGCTTCAAAACAAATACTCATGGACCCTGTGGCTCATCCTGTGCTGAAAGTTATGGCCTTTCAAAGGCGACCAGTGAGAAAGCCCCTATCTTGCTTCTCCAAAAACTGTAAGGCCCGCTCCTCTATCTGCTGGTCCGCATCATTTATACTTATGACACATATTTTAAACCTTTATCTCTGATACCACCTTTGTCACGACCCTTGGGCCGCGACGGTCTTAGGGCATGAGTAGACTTAAGATCATCGAAAACCCGTAGAACCCATGAACAGTCCATTTATCAATCATTCAATCAATATTAATTCATTAATCAATACTTAAATTCCATTTATTACATATAAATTTACAGAAATTTTGTCAGAATTTCCTTGGTAATTTTAACCTTATTCCCGACCCAAAATCGGGTCTCCCAAAAATTACACAGCCTGCACTAAAAAAAATATTTTATACTCCCAATAATTTGCCAACCTTATACCCTCAACTTCACAGTTCAACAGTCATACATAACACTTCTAAATCTTTTTCAAAACATGAAAATTTAATTTTTTATTATTTACCTCTGTCACTGTCTTTATCACTTTATTATCATTGACATTTTAATTCATTATGCATTACACATTACATTTTGAATGTCACTGTAACATTAAATATTACACTATTCATACATCATTATAATACTCAATCATCTAATTATACACAGTACCATAGAGCTCTAAGAATTGTCACTAATGACCTTTAACAAATACAATTCTACCTCGATGTACTTGACATCCCAAGCCAGAAAAGAAACTGACTTGGAATCGGCTTCCTCTAACACATCCCTGTAAAAATTATAAACCACTAATTTGGTGAGTATAAAATACTCAGTGAGCATGCATACATCATTATATATGAGATATAAGCATATGATAATAAAAGATATTAACGATAAGTAATAATATATAAGTTTGGAATCAATGAATAGGTAAACAATACTCGTATCATATAGATAAGACAGATAAAGGGATAGACTATATGTAAACATATAGTCTCCAGTAGTATCAGTATGGACTATATGCGAACATACAGTCTCCAGTAGTATCAGTATCAGTAAGCATAAGGCTGATCAGACCCTATGGCCAGGACCATAGCCCCTCCTAGCTAGGGCATCAATAATACAATGTGCACATCGTCGACAGTATATTCCCACTATCCTGTCGGAGCGGTAGCTCTGTCAAATTCACATATGAAATGGGTCAAGGGAAATCAATATCAATATCCAATAATCATTAGGAACTTTATGGTACAATGACTTTCAATCGATACGCATTAGTTTACTTGTCAATCAGTACACTAAAGGCATTTCAATATCAATAACAATCAATAAATACAGATAAATTTCAATCTTTAGGAAGATCAAAGAATGATCATCAATAACAAAGTGGCATTTAATCAAGAAGGAAACATACTCATTGGGTCAACAAATCAAAACATGAGTATGCATAATGATGTATGCATTACTCACCTTAGCTTATAACTTGAACATTTCCCTTTTCCTTTATTCTTGATTCTTTGCCTTATCTCTTTTGGTACTCATCATGTCTCTTATTCATTCTTGACTCTACATATCCAATTAATTTCCATTTAGATACTAGTTAACATAAAATTACATTACTTATATTAAAAAAATTCCTCAAATTTCCAAGCTACTAGGGTTTTGCCTATAAAGAACCTTACTGGCAGCTTGTGTTTTATTATACATATCTCTTTCTACACTTATTCAATTGCTTCAACTATTGTTCCTAATTAAACTTAACATATAAGGTTCTAACATATCTAAAATTCACAATAAACTCATCACTACACAATTTATGGTGTTAATTTAAACCTAGACCTATAACCAGCCTTGCTACCCTGCATTCTGCCTGAAATCCTATTCTGGCAGATTTTGTTCTTTTTCTAATAACTCAATCAATACTTAACCAATTACTGTAATTCCTTTTCCTATTGAAAATGGACACGTAAAATTTTAACATAACCAAAATTTTAGAATTTTTGGATCACTGTACAATTATTAGTGAATTTCCAAATTTAAATTACTGTCTTAAAATTTCTATCCAAACATGCCCTGTTTGTATGCCTATAATTAATTCCATATTTATCTAAACATAAAACCAATTTACATTAATTTATATCACACATAAATAAACATCTTTCATATTTATCACTTTCTCTAATTCAAAACTTAAAGTCCTCAAATTAATAGAATTCTGTAACCTATATTCTGTTAAATAGTCATTCTGGGAAGTTTACACTTATGATCTAATATCTCATACACCAAAATTCCAATTGCAAAACCCTTTTTCATAATTATATATAATACATAAATGAACACTTTTTATTTTTAACACTTCTTTTAATTTTGTCTCTATCATTATGTACAATAAAGATACAGTAGCATTTTCTAGAAAATCTAATTCCAGCTCAGTCACAGTTTTTACCCAATTACTCTTACCTCACTTCAAATTTTCCAAATTAATTTTATATAAATATAATTAACATATTTATATACAATTTTCATGTTTTAACCATCCTCAAATTCAGTCTTTAAAATTTTGGAATAATGGCCATAAATTACTGCCTCAAAACAGAATTCAGAAACTACATTAACCCTAGCTCATTCTTAACATTTTTAGCTTAATTACTTCAATTATTTGCCAAATAAAATCTTCAAACTCTTAAATACAATCAAATAACTAAGTTTATGAAGCTTTACCTTAAACTTGAACTATGGAATTCCTTCTCCTTTTTGTTCCACCAAACAGCTCACATAATCTCCATCAATTTCCTCTTCTTCCTCTTCTTTCTCTCATCTTTTCCTATCAAATTTTGGTTGATTTTCTTTGGAAAGGTTAGAAGTATATTTTTGGTGGTTTTATTCTATATGTGGTTCGGCCACTCCTCTCCAAAAATGGTAGCCAAGACTTCTTCTTTATACACTAAAACCAACTCCAAAGAGAAATGAAGACAAAACAATAAAAATTTCTACATTTTTGGCTTATTTGGCACCTATTTAATTAATTAATAAACCAATTAATCATTTTTCTATCAATTATTCACCTCCACCACCATCATTTTCATCCACCTAGCTTATTTCTAGAATGGGTGGGTCCCACAACTTTGTTTAGTTATACTTTTGGCCCAAAATTTTTCTTATTTGCATTTTTGACCCTAAAACTTTCTATAATTTATTCTGTCTATTCTGATTAGAGTCAACCTCAAGTGTGAGGAGTAAAATACCTTATTTTAAGTTGTTCTATCCTTTAAAATAGTTTTGGGTCATTTCTGGATTCCAGACAGTGGATTTCCAAAATTGCCCCCAATGTTGCATTTATTTATAATTTTGCCATTATTCTTATTTTCAGTGTTTCAAAATATTTTTCAACTCTTTATTTTCACCAAAATTTCACATAAAATTAACTTATTTCATCCCCCCAAGTTTGGGTCAAAAATTCTTAAATTAGCCGGATTGCTATTTTCCCGGCAGTATTTTCGATACCGACGATTTTCGAAAAAGTTTTGCATTTGCTTTCTAACTGTATCTCTAAAATTATTTCCCATCATTTCAATGCTTTTAAACTATAAACTGAGAATCAATTCATGGATACAAGATATAGTTTTCCTAGGGTATTACATTGTATCATTTAAATAGCCTTGTAAAGTCCTAAGAGAGACTTGTAAATCTCTTATCTTTAGTGAGAAAGAATAATGGGGTGAAATCCCGGTGAAACTATTGTAGTGATTTGGGTTGCAAACCCATGATTAGTGAAACCTCAATATCGGGTTGATATTGAGACAAATGGACCTAGGAGAGGCGTTAAGTTCCGAACTACTATAAAATTGGCTAAGCATTCTCTATCACTATCCTTTTCATTGCTTTACTAATATAGTTCATTCATTATACTGGATTTAAATTGAAAATTGCATTAGAATTTATTAACTCCTATTCACCCTCCTCTAGGAGTATTGACATAGTAGAATAATAATTTATAAAAATAACCATATATCAATTTCAAAGGGTTCAATGAACAATATTATCAATGTGCCTCAAGAAATGACACTAATCAAATCATAACATAAATGACAGAAAAATCAATTATCATAACAGAAGTAGGGTAGTAACACTCCCTTTATCAATAAACATATGCTTGGTTGAGCATGCGCCTAGGCACAATAGTCCCCATTGGTGAGAATACTAATAAACATGACCCTATTAGTTGAGTCACCAGTGTATACAGTCCAGTGATTTTCTCCCTCACTGGTAAGACATTCTATCATTTTTGCTATCTAGGGTATGGCATAGTGGGATACAATAAACATATAATATTTAACATAACAACTAGAGTGACCCCTTTGAAAACATTAAGTATAATCCTGTAATACCCAATACTTGGGTTGCATGGTTGAGAATGTATACATTAGATTTACTTGTGCTTTGTTTGATACATGTTAGATGATTTCATGTGTACATGTATTTATGATAGATGCTCTAGAATGTATGTTGAGTATATATTACTCTTAGAATGGATTTATGATGATACATAATAAGTTATGATTAAATTTGAGATGATGGACATGTTTATGCTTAAGTGTGTTGAGTGCGTGAGAACCTTTCGCCATTGTGAGAAAACTTCCTGTGTGAATTTCAAGTTTCCTCAAATTTTTCTTCACGCACATAGAGCACACTTTCACAGCCATGAAAACATTTTCGGTTCCAAACATGAGCAGTGGCCATCACAACTGTGAAGCCTCTCTTTATGGGTGTGAAAATGCGGGCCTATATAAGTCTGACCCTTATTCTTTCATTTTTCAGATTCATTTATTTCGTCCCAACTTCTCTCTTTCTTCATAAATACACTTCAACCATCCACCCACTCATTCAAATCTCTTCTTAAATACTTATTACATCTCAAATAATATAAGATTCAAGAATTAAAGCTCCAAGAACCTCAAGAATCTAGATTTCTCAAGAATCTCCATTTCTAGGGTTTCATGGTATTTACTCCAAGTTCATTTCTAAATTCAAGTTAAGTTAATCCATGGCTAGAATAGATGTATATAAGTTATTTATGAGTATTAAAAGGCATTTATTATGGGTTGTATGAAAGATTAATGGATTAAGGGTTTTTGGGTGAATAATAGATGTTCTTCCCAATTTTTTATATTCTTCTAATAGATGATTAAATTGATGTTAGAAATCATGTTTTGATTCTTAAAGATGATTAGAATCATAATGTAATACCCTAGAGTTTTGATTCAGTTACTATGCAGTTTTCCTGAGTACAGGACTAATAACACCGATAATAATTATACAGTCTAAGGAATTAGTACAATATCAAATTCAAAGTTATTTTTATCAGACATATGGTTAATGAGAGATTAAGAATAATGATAGTTATTGATATCAAGAAAGTATGAAAAAGTATTAATAATGGTGAAAAATCAATATAATGACAAAATCGTAAATAAGTGAAACTTTAGGGGCATTTTGGGAAACCACTTGTCTATTACCCATAATTTTTTCAAAAGCAGTATAATATTAAACTACAACTAAAACTTAGCTTATTCACTCCCCATAATGATATCTGAAACTGAATATAATTTATAGAATTAGTTACATAAAAATTTAGGATCAAAAGTATAAATAATGAAAGTTTTTGGATGGAAAACCTAATTTCCAAAATTTGCTACCTATATAAACAACACTTAGCCATTTTTCCATTTACATTTCTTCTTTTTCTCTTCTTTCTTCCTTTGGCCGAACCACCTAGCCAATTATCCATCCAATTTTCATGCCATTTTTCAAAGAAAAACCATAGAAAACTTGATTTTCAACCTTGATTAACCTAGTTTCATCCAATTTTTACCAAAAGAATCGAAGGAAATCCAAAAATCTCAACTTGAAGATTTTAGCCTACACCTCAAATTAAGGTGACTTGGAGCTTTCTTCATTCTTTTAAGTTAATTAGATGTTTTAGATGATAAATTAGGTGAATTTGGCAATTGATTGCATCAATTTATTCAATTTGATAGAAAACCCCAATTTCAAATCCTAATTAGGTTATGTAAAGAAGAAAACCCTAGATTAAGCTTCCATACTCTATAATTAAGTTAGATTATATTTAATTGTATCCATTAGAAGCTAAATTGGTGATAGTTTTGGTGTAAAATCAAAGGAAAAGCATGATTGCAAATTTTGTCTCCTTTGAAGAAAGTTGAAGATTCAAGCTCAATTTTGGTAATTTGAAGGTTTAGGCGAATTTGATATACATAATTTTACATACTTAAAGTGATAAAATGAATTATGGAAACCATATGTAAAAATCTCATTTTGGTCGAACCTCATTTGCCATTTGTCTTTGAATTTTTGCTTGATTTTCTTTAGTTTTCCAAGCTTATTTTGATCCATTTTATATAGTTATTTGTTAGACTTGAATTACTTAATGAATTATCCATATTGTGAGCTTATTGATTGTTATTTAGGCATTATTGAAATTCCATCAAAACCCTACAAAAATATTGTTGGAAAGTTGCACGCCAAGTATTCGATAAAATGCCACAATGAAATTTTTGTAGGCCTACCAAGCTAATGCCATCGTCCCCAGCGACGTTGGCTAGCCAATTGTGCCAGTGTAATTGAAATTAGTTGACCATTTTTTTTATCTAACCCTTACTTGATTGCCATACCAATTGTTATACCAAAAATTGCTTCCATTGCTTATATATGATTGATTGATGACACCGATTGGGCAGTATGTAACTTATATGTCCATTAATGAGTACATTGTTCTTTATCTATTTCTATTGATTAACTACCTTAGTTAATGTTCTTTTTACCTTATTATATGTTGATTTGACAGAGATACCTTACCGATGGGGTAGTGGGTGAGTACTGTAGGCATTGTGCACAATGAATACTATGGACCCTAGCTAGGAAGGGTTAATGTCCTAGCCATAAGGCCTGGTCTGTCTTATGTAATTTTCATGTGAATTATATCATGTTATACTTGTTAAGGCCCATTATATATCATTTCCATATGAATTATATACTTATGACCTGCTTATTTGATACTGACTATTACTGTTATCCAATTTTTCTTCATATGTCAATTGGTGTGCAAAACCTGATGCTTATTATTTGCTTATCTCATTTCCTTGATGAATACCCAACCTTAATGTAATGTGATGTATATTGAATTCACTGAGTATTTTTATACTCATTCTATAGTGGTTTAATATTTTTTAGGTTAGAAGTAGAAAGAAGGTTCCAGGTCTTCTCCTTCTGTAGAACCAGTTGACTAATTTATACAGTGCAAGTATTTGTACTCTGTCTTTGTGTAATATTTTAGTAGCTCCATGGAATTGTGACTGGTTATAGTTGTATGTAGAAATTTAATGTATAACATATATATATGCAGATAAATTATATTTGTTGAATGGATAATGAAATGGAATAATAACTGAATTACAAAGTATAGAATAAAAAGTAATTAATTAAGTATCAGTAATAGATAATTGGAGATGTTAAGGGTTCTACGAGTGTCGGTAGCTATTGGCTGTTCCTACATCCTAGGATCGTCAATTTTTCAATTCTAGGACGTGACACATAAGGACTTATCTTGTATGAGCATGTTTGGGTAAAATCCTAATTTTGAATATTTGGGGATTTTGGTTTAAAATAGGAGAATTCAAGAGAATAGGAAGGACTACTCCTTATTCAAGTATTTGAGTGAATTGGCAAGGATAATTGGTTTGAGATAAGTATGAATAATGCATATACATATTGCTCCTTATGAGTTACATTGTTAAATCTCCATATATTTTCTCTATGATATGAAATATATGTTTAATAGCCTATTCGATAATTCTTTCTTGCTTTCTATAAGTAGCCATTTATATGTTGGAAAATGACTTGGTTATTTCTCTTTGGACCAAGTTCATAATGAAACTTATTTGTGTAAATGAAATATATATATA
>CANXYC011779449.1:0-34790 GCA_948193065.1 Aleurites moluccanus
GTCAACAATGATGACTTGTTGAATTGTTGCTATCTATGATAATAATTCACTGGACTGTCATCGCCTGCGATCCACCATCACCGCTATTGTCACCATCGATGGTCTATTACCATTTCCAACTCTAATGTCACTTTCATCGTATCAATTTTTTATTTAATTTTAATTCTAATTCTAATTTTTTATATGAAACAAATGTTAGAATTATAATTTTAATAAAATTTAATTCTAGAACATTAGAATTGAAATTGAAATTCTCAATTTCAATTCTAATTCTTATCTCCAAATATATTCTAAGGGACAATTAATTTTCTCCTCTACCTAGATTTAATAAATTATAAGCCTCTAGATTTCAGTAAAAAACAATTTCATACTCAAAATATTTTATTAGAACACAAGTATAAGGGAATTAATTTTCTCCTCTAAGTCAAATTTATCAAACCGATTAAATCGAATTAAATTAAATTGAAATCGATGGTTTTACAATTTATTTAATTTGATTTTATTTAAAAAATAAAATAAACCGACAGTTCGATTTTATTTTTCAATTTGAGTATTTTTTTCTAATTTCAAACCAAACCAAACCGAAATTATATATATATATATATATATATATATATATATATATATATATATATATATAGTTTTTTACCATTATTATAATTAAATATATTTGATTTTATTTTATATATAACTATTTTTTTTAACCTAATATTAATTTATAATTTAAAAAATATCATTTATGAAAATTAACTATAAATAAATAAAAAAGAGTATAATTTTTGAGAAAAAATATAAATTTTAGATATACTAATTAATGAAATAGACGAATTTTGGATTATATAATATTAAATTATTTAAATTTTTTTATTATCGGTATTTTTACTTAAATTTATAATAAAATAATGAAAATTTATAAAAAAAAATTAGTTTAAAACCGATAAACATAAGGTATTTAAATCAAATTAAATCGAATCGAAATCGATAATTTGAGTATAATGATAATTTGATTTAATTTGAAAATTTTTTAAACCAAAAATATTAGTTTGATTTGATAATAATTCTTTAAACTAATTAAATCGAACTGATACTACCCTGTTAAATTTAATAAATTATAAGCCTCTAGATTTTAGTAAAAAAGAATTTCATAAATTGGATTCATTAAAATTATATCAAGTATAATATATATAATCAAAATACTTTTAGTTCTCGAGTTTTACACAAATGGATATTCTTAGATCCTTGCTATTAGCTGCTTTCTATTTTATAATCAAATGGTATCAAGTGGTCACTAGCAATAGAGGTTACATCTATTTGATTTAATTAATATAAACTTTTTTTATTAAATTAAATTAATTTTTTTATTTAAAAATTATATTAAATTATTAGTTTGATTCAGTTTACCGATTTTAAATTAAAAATATTTATTTTATAAATTTTTATTAATTTATTATAAATTTAAGAAAAAAATATTAATAAAATGTCGATAATTAAAAAAAATTAATATATAATATAAAATTTGTCTATTATATTAATTAATATATCAAAACTTAGATTTTTTATATATTTAATTTTTATGAACGGCTATATTTTAAATTTTAAATTAATGTTAGATTTAAAAAAATATATATGAATGTATATAAAATAAAATAAAATATATTTAATTATAATAATTAAGCATGGGAAGTAATTTTTTTTTAGGTGGGTCAATGTGTTATTATATTATATATAAATATAAGTACCATGCATGTTGGTGTTTGTGTCCAATGTCAATGAATTATATGATTAATTATATTTTTATGTGATGAAAGATTAGCTGGTGACCACTGACTACGGATATCATTATTAGGCACCATTGCCTACAATTGATGTCTAATGCGTATATAAAAAGAATCATCTTTATATATCATTACAAAAATACACCTTCCTATAGACTTTCTTGTCTTCTGTCTCCTGCTGCATCTTCTTGTCGTTTACTTTAAACTTAAAACAATTAACTATTTATTAACTTTTCTTATCATTATTTTTATTTAAATATTAGAGGAGGAGACTCATAAATAGAATTTAGCTAGTTTTGAAAAAAAAAAAAACAAATATCATTTGATATAAATACAAAATTTATAGTTTATAATTAATGTTTAGGCTTTCAAGTAAGGATAAAATTAAAAAATTAATTCTGAATAAATTAAAAATTAAATAAATATTAAATAAATTAATAATTAAAAATTAATTAAGAAATATGAGAGCACAATTATAGTAAATAAGATAAAATATTTATAGTTATGTAAAAAATTAAATTTGTGTCAAATAAAAAAGTCTTCTATAAATTAATAATTTTTTTTTTTCTATTTTGCTGAGATGATTCAAACTCATATTTAAAAAATTAATTTATAATTTTAAATAATTTGTGCTTACTTTTCATTAATTTATAAGTTTAAAAGTTCTATCAATTTAATTGGATAATATTATGAATACTTATACAACCATTTAAATATGTTTATCTGCCAATATACTTTCTAATTATTTAGATTCTGTTATTATAATTGTATATATTCATTAAAATGTGCTTTTATATAATTATGAATGAAATATTCATATTTTTTTTAAAAAGGAAATTAGTGAGACCACAATAAAACAATGGACAATAGAAAGTGATTAGATAAATATACACAAAGTCTCAGGAGTATGTTAAAATGAAATTACCATTACCCTTTTATTAGAGCATATATATAATTTAGAATAAGTTTATTTTTCAAAAAAAAAAATCTATTTTTTCAAGTTATATTAGAGCATAATTTAAGATAGAGAAATGATAAACAATTTCACCAATTTTTTAAAATATTGTGAAGTAATATTATATATCATTGAAAATTGAATTCTAATGCTCACACTTAATATAATTTTATTAATTAATAATTCATCCATTCAATAAAAATTTCTCAATAAAATATAATTAAATTATTGTATTTAAACAAAAAAATTATTTTGAGAAAGTAACAATAATAATAAAGCCATGATGAGCTTTTTCCTTTTAAATAATATTTTGAATTTAAATATAATAAATAAAAAAAAATAAGTGTTAAAATGTTCTTTCTTATTATATGTCTCGTCTGACTTATTCGACGTTCAACAATTTTAAAATAATAATAATATAGCCATTGCCAAAGGGTGATGAAGTGCCGAGATTCCATGTCGGTAGAGGCATGCTTGTGTTAGTTCAACACATATATATAAATACAAACAATTCAATTTAATCTACAATTTCTTTATTTAGAGGCAATCCTTTTTCTACATTATTTTAGATCTGAAATAAGCTAAAATGTATAAACAATTATGAACTTATGAATATATAAATTTGGTGTGAAAATTGACAGAACAAATTCATTAAATATTGTATAAGTAAGGCTATTTGAGTGATGAAGGACAACAGCATCTGATTCTTTGTCTGACATATACTAATAGTAATGGAAATAAAAATCATATATGATAGCAGCAGGAGGAGATTTAGGAGCCTACAAATTCAAATGCATGGCCATTGGCCACTGTGACAGCTCTTCTGTCCAGCTTATACACATTTAATCATTGATAATATAAGGAAGCAAATACCAATGGTTAAAAGATCATATAATTTTGGGGCATACACACTCTGGAAAATATAAATTATAGGCTGCAACTGCAAGAAAAGACCCTGCCTTGGTGGCTTAACCTGGATAGCGCCTTGTGGGTCTTCACAACATCTCCATTATAAACACCTCCATTTCGCACTTGCCCCTCCAGTCCAACCATATTTCTTTTTATATATTTGTTTTGGTTTATTTAACGAGTTATTAGCTAATTATAGGTTTCTTATAATAATTTATTATAATATTTATATTGTAAATTAAAAACTGCCGAATTTGAGTTTTAATTAAAATTAAATTTATTAAAAAAATCAGACTATAGTGAGAATAAGGTTGGATCAAATTATGAGATTTGAAAATTTTCACAATCATCAGAAAAATCATAAATTTTCAAGATTAAAATTCAAAATTGTTTTATATATAAAAAATCTTATATTGTCTTGTCCAAAAAAATTTGAAACAATTTGATTTGAAAATTCGATATAATTTAATTAAATCGGTGTAATTTAAGAATCGGAGAAATTAATTTTAAAAAAATATTCATCAACCAAAATTTTTCTAAGATAAAAATATATTAAAAAATTATAAAAATCTAATTTATGAAAATGAAAATGAAAATATTAATATTTTTTTCAAACACAAATTAAAATTCAACAATTTTTATAAAAAATATATATAAATTCATTCGTTTGACTATTAAAAAAATTTAATATTAATTAGATGTATTTATAAAATAATTGGAGTTAGTTTAATGGAAGCATTATAAACTTAGTCTTAGTCTTTTTTTTTTTTTTAATTTAAATAATTTAATTCAATTTAATGAGTTTAACCTCCATTCCCTAATCTCCCTTTCAAATAATAATAATGTGTTCATTGACTCTATAAGCTGTTTTTTTTTTTTTTAAAGCCTTTCAAGTAAGGAGCTTGTAACGTGGAAAAAATAATTATTTCAAATAAAATATATTTATAAAATAATTATATTAAAAAAATATAAATAAATTAATATAAAAATAAGTTACATATAAAAAAAATAAAATTATGTTTTATTATGATCGTTACCATTTCAAATAATTGATTAAAATTTTTACTTTTCATTTATTTATTTTATTTTTAAGTTTATTTATTAAATATTATTTAAATTTTTAATTTTTAATAAATATTTTTAAAGTACTCGTTAAAAAAATTAATTTATTATTATTTTTTCATGTGTTTGTGAGTCGACAATTAATATTATTTTCAGTAATAAAAAATCATTAAATAGTATAAAAATATATTTCTTCTATTTATAATTTCTTTTATTTAATAAATTTTCTAAATATAAGCGAAAAAAGGTAAAAGGAAAAAGGGAAAGTGGCAAGTGGATGTTGGATGGGTTTTATTGAAGAGTAATCGAGTCTGTCTTAATATTTTAAAAGTCTTTGAGTTGGAATCTTAATTTAAGTTAAATTTATTTAAAATATGATTTTTTAAGGAAAATTGTTGTACAATTTTGAAATAAAAAAATAATAAAAAGGTTCCCAACATGAAAGAAGACAAAGAATCACGGCTTTGCAAAAATTAATTGGCTAAACCTCGGGTATGATGTGACTTTGACTCCCATAATCCCGTCAAAAACACAACCTCCCATCGAGAAATTAACAGTGAATGGTGATTGCAACTGCGATTTTATTTTGAAATGATAAATTAATTGAGTGAAAATTATAATGTAATCTTTTTTATAAATTTCTTAATTTTAATTTTTTTTTTTTAACGATATTGATGAAAAATTGCAATTTGTTAATTTTTAAAAATTATACTATATATTTTAATTTAATTAATTTATTATTTCAACTAACAATTCTAATTAAAATTGTGGTTATAATAAATAATTTATCGCCATTCTCTCTCTCTCTCTCTACACCGAGCCAAGGCCAACCCAAGCGCCCAAGAGCAAAGTTGTGGCATCCACTGCCCATCTTCAGTGGAGGTCACAGAGCAGGAACTCAGAAATAGAACTAGGCCTAAAATAGAGTGAAGAAGAAGAGGCCGGGAAAAATAGAAGAAAATGGGGACTTCAAATCCAACCAAAGAACATTCTTGCCCTTCTCTCACCAAGAAGTTCCTTCCATGGACCTTTTATGTTATCATCCTTCTGGTTCTGTTTCGCTTGTATTTTTACCCTTGCCCTGTTCTTCTCTCTGGTCCCATTTTCATTTCTTCCTCTGCGTCTTCCCTCTATGTTTCTCCTTCTTCTTCTACTACTACTAATAGTTCTCTAGGTACTGCAGTAAACTCTTTAAAAGATTGTTCTTTTTTTAGTTCTTGGTTTAAAATTGTGTCTTTTTGTAGTTTTTGTACTAATTAGGGCTCTTTGAAATTGTTTTCTATTGTAGAAGAGGAAAGTGCTAGGGGAACTACATGTGACTACACCTATGGCAAATGGATCTTTGACGAGAGGGGTCCTTTGTATAATGGCACAACTTGTGGGACAATCAAGGAAGGCCAGAATTGCATCGCCCATGGCAGACCAGATATGGGTTATCTCTATTGGAGATGGAAACCAAATCAATGTAAACTTCCAAGGTTTGACCCCAACGTGTTTCTCCAACTTTTTAAAAATAAGCATTTAGTTTTTGTTGGCGACTCAATGGCTAGGAACCAACTGGAGTCGATTCTTTGCATGTTAGCCACTGCCTCTGCTCCTAAGCTTGTTTATCGAGATGGTGAGGATAACAAGTTTCGCAGATGGCATTTTGATTCTCATAATATTAGTATATCTGTTTATTGGTCACCATTTCTTGTGAAGGGTGTGGAAAAATCAAATTCTGGTCCAAATCATAATAAATTGTATTTGGATCATGTTGATGAGAGATGGGCAGCTGATATGAATGGTTTTGATTTGATTGTGTTATCAATTGGGCATTGGTTTCTACATCCAGCAGTGTATTATGAGGGTAATTCTGTACTGGGTTGCCATTACTGTCCTGGTTTTAATTACACTGAAATTGGGTTTTATGATGTCTTGAGGAAGGCTTTAAAGACTACGCTCAAGACTGTAATTGAAAGGAGAGGGACTAATGGAAATGGGATTGATGTAATTGTTACTACTTTTTCACCTTCACATTTTGAAGGTGATTGGGATAAGTTTGGTGCTTGTCCAAAAACAAAGCCTTATAAGGAGGGAGATAAATTACTTGAAGGAATGGACGCAGAAATAAGACAAATTGAGATTGAAGAAGTTGAAGTTGCAAAATTGAATGCTATGAAATTTGATAAGCTAAGATTACAGGCATTAGATGTAACCAAGTTATCGATATTGAGACCGGATGGTCATCCAGGACCTTATATGTATCCATTTCCATTTGCTAATGGTGTAACAGAGCGTGTGCAAAATGATTGCGTGCATTGGTGCTTGCCAGGACCTATAGATACTTGGAATGAGATATTATTGGAGGTGGTTAAGAGATGGGAGTATCAATCGATAAGAGAAGAATGAGTGATGACAATGTTTTTGATAGAAGGTTTTGTTTTTGTGCTAAATTTTGTGATTCATTTGGGTGGTGTTTATTGCCTCTTGAAGAGGGACAAAGGCAAAAGGAGACGACCAGAGAAAGATAGATTAAATGCTGCCAAGGATAATGAACAAATTATCTTTTTGAAATTTTATTTTCGGGGGTAGTTTTTGTTAAATGCACAAAATCAATGAAATCTTTGGATACATTCCAAAGAATATGGTACCTTCCATTTTGTCCGCCAAGTAATTTGTTTGGATGTGACTATGCGTTTTGCTTAGGGAATTTGCTAAATAGAGGTGCTGTTTATTTTAGTTGTTTGCTGCTTCGGCTGCGGATAGCTATTAAGTAATGAGTGATAATTTATAATTGGTATTTGTTATTTAATAGTTGATTATTTTAAGTATTTGGTAAAATTATTATTAATTATTAATTGTTAATATGTTTAATGACTATTAAGAATAAATATTAATATTTATCTTTTTATTTAAATTTTTTTAAATAATAATTAGAGTTTTTATTAATAGTTACTATTTGACTATCTAACAGCTAATAACTGTTAGTAGCTAAACAAGTATAATGTAACTATTAGAAACTAAATAATTAATAGATGCATTAAAAAGTTTTATCAAATACTCACGGAGTCTTTTATTATTGGAGATGTCTTTCTTAAAGCGTATATCATCTCTTCCTAATTTAAAATTAGGATATAATTTTAGCTAAATTTGAATTTGATAAAAATTTTAGGTAAACCTAATAAATCATGTAAGATTATAAGTTAGTTAGTGATAATTTGATATATCAGTGTATTAATTATAATATATTTCATTCGTGTAAAAAAAAATAAATTTATTTTTATTTTTATATAGATTAAGAAAATTGATTAATTTAGTTAAAATAATAATTTTTATTTTATATTTTTCACAAATACCTTTCACTAATATTATTAAATAATTATCTTGAAAATAATTATTAGTTAATGTTAATTTTACAAATCAATAAAATATTATTACCAATAAAATTTTATTTAATATTAAATTTTACTACTTATAAAATTTTAGTCAAGAGAAAAATAACAGTCTAATAAATTAAATATTTTATCAAAATTAATATGCATTAATTTTCTAATTAAATATTCATATTCTCAGCATGTATGTTTTGTTTAGTCTAATAAAAGTAATTAATTATTTATTGATAAAAATGTGATGTGGTGAAATATTAAATAGAAATATATTAGAAAATTAATATATTAATTATTTTATCTATTTTTTTTACCTGTCGTTTTAGAAATTCATCCATTTACATTTATAATTGTCGTTTTAAATTTCCAAAATAATATTTATCTATTTTTTTCTTACTTTATCCTTATAACATTTAATTAGAATATAATAACTTAATTTAAAATAAGATTAATGATATAATATTAAATAAGTTATTTTAAATTTAATTAATAAGTATCTTAATATGTGTACAAGACCTTAAACGATAGTTAAAAAAAAATGAAGGGTCTATTTATCCTTTTTTTTATTTGTTGTTTTAGAAATTTATCTATTTACATTTTTAATTGTTGTTTTAAATTTTTAAAATAATAGTTGTCCATTTTTTTTTATTTTATCCTTATAATATTTAATTAGAATATAATAACTTAATTTAAAATAAGATTAAGTATATAAAGTTAAATAAGTTATTTTGAATTTAATTAATAAATATCTTAATATGTGTGCAAGATATTAAACGATAGATAAAAAAAATAGAGTGAATATCTTTTAAAATAAGAAAATGAATTATTATTTTAGACAAATGAAAAATAAAAGCGAGTTTATTTTTTTTCGAATGAAATATATTTTATGATTATGTAATTAATTATTATATTTATTTTATAGATAATTATTATTTAATAATATTTAATTATTATTGACGGTTGAGTATGATATGTGATGGATTAGGTTGATATTTTCTAAATATTGCGGCAATGACTCGGTAAAACAAGCAGCAATTATTATTCAAACCAGTTTTTTTATTTGATACTCAATTGCTGAAATTGGGATAAGTTTAGGTGAATTGAATTGATCAAAACCAATGGTAAATGTAGCATCAAGGACCCATTCAATTCAAAGTTTCAAACAAGTTTCTTTAATTTTGAACTACTCACTCATAAAAGTCTCAAATCTTTTTACTCTCTCTCTCCCAAAACTTCAAAGTCAAAAAACAAACCTGTTCTCTTTTTGATCTTTGTGGGGTCCATTTCTTAGGTTAAAAGCCCTAGGCTAAGGGATCCAAGGCTACTTTTCTATGTTTGTATATGAGAGACCACAAGACTTCTACTACCATTTCTAGATAAGAGACCGCAAGACTTCTACTGCCATTTCTAGATCCTAACCAGAAAGTGAAAAGAGTTGCTTTGAAAGGGAGGACTATGCCATCAACAATTATTCCTCATTGTGCTATTGGCCTCCGTTCTCTGGTATAAGATGCTCTAAATGTCATTTTTGGCATCCAATAGGTCCCATTCTATTGTTGGGGGAACAAAGCATCAGTATTCAAGATTAATATCAATTGATTAAAACCCAGATTATGATTGCTGCTCAAAATTTGAGGTAATTAAAGAAAGATTAGGTATTATTATACTCCAATATAACTAGAGATGGTGAGGTGCTGAATAATGAAAATCATGCATTCATCTGCAATTTACTGTATGTGCTGATTCGGATTAATACCATAACCATATATATGAATATTGTCGGCAGTTGGTACTAATTCCTTACTAATTAAAATATCAGGTCGCAAAAGGGGTCAACAATATACGGCATCTCGTTTGATCATATGAATAACGGACAAGATGGCTGTTGGGCTAATTTAGTTAAGGAGCCTAAAAAATGTCCCAACTACCATAAATCTAATGAAGCTCATGGCCTGTTATCCAACTGCAGTAAGACCTCGATATAAATTTTATTAATTAAAATTTAAAAGAGAGATTAATTAATCACTAACTTAATAACTTGTTAATTTAAAAAGAATATTTATAATTTAATAAATATATATTTAATTTTTATTAATTTTATAATCAATTTAATATGAATTAAATAAATTAAAAAAGAATATAATTAATTGAATATAAATTAATTGAAAAAAATATGATTAATTGAAATAAAAAAAAATATATGATCACTAAATAAATTGAAAAGAACATGATGAATTGAATATAAATTAAATAAAATGAAAAAAAATAATATAATTACTTAAATTTTAAATAGTTTTTAAATTTTAAATAGTTTTTGAGTCATATTATAATAAAATATATATTAGTCTATTATATTAATAATATTGATAAATTACTAATTTATAATATGAATAAGACTATATAACTATATAAGAATTTTTCAGAAAAAATATTATCTTATTAATTTATCAAAATTATTAATTTAGCTTATTAATTTAAGGATTAATTATTATTTAAATCCTGAGATTTATCAAAATTAACGAAATGATTCTTGCATTTTAAGAAACTCACTATTTAGTCGTTGTATTTTGATTCCGTCATACAAATTTGTTATTTCGTCTATTTTTTTATAAATTATGTTAAAAAATTAAAAATAAAAAAAAATAACTTTTCAGACCTAAAATACCATTTTTTTTATTTTCTTTTAAATTATATACATTATCCTAAAATAAAATCAATAATCCATATCTCTTACTCTCTCTATATATAAACCCATAACTATAAAAAATTTCTATAAAAATCAGATTTAAAATTTTTTTTATTAAATAATTGAAAATTTAAAATTATTTACTATTTAGTTCCTAAAATTTGTCTAAATTAATGAAATGATTTCTGTAATCATGGTTATCAAAATCGAACCAAACCTGTCAATCAAATTGAAAATCAAATTAAGAACTGGTCCAGTCAGTCTTTATTTATTCTTCCCCAAAAAATCGGTTAAAAAATTAATGAACTAAACCGATTTTTCCAGTTCGGACGGGTTAACTTTTTTTAAATTTTTTTTTTATTAAAACGACGTCGTTTTTTGTTTTGAGTTAAAAAAAATTAAGAGAATTCCAATAGTTTCATTTCAATTTTATCCGAAGCCAAAATTATAATCCTATTACATGTTACCCTATTACGTGAGTAGATATTTGAGCAAGTGAATGTCCATAACTTACTATATATATAACTTTTGACTTAATGTGATTGGATTGACACCATAAAAAATATGATCTTATATAAATTCTTAATTTAAACACTATATTTATTTTCATCATATATATAATAAATGTCAAATTATATATACAATAATATGTATATCAGTTTTTTCGATTTACTCGGTTCGATTCTGGTCGAATCTCTAACCCTCTGTTTTTATCGGTTCTAAAAATATTGCTCGTAAGTAAAGGACATTTTGATTATTTTATAGATATTTAAAAGTAAAAATAGATGGAATGACCAGTTCATTCACAAATCAAAATGGAATTATTAAATAACGAACTTTTTAAATTACATGAATTATTTCATTAATTTTGATAAAAATTAAATAATAATTAATTTTTAATTTAAATTGATATCATAAAAAATTATTATATAATAGAGATTATTAATTTATCAGTAAAATTGCATGTGTAGTTTAGATATAATTTTAGGGGTAATTATTATAAAGTCTCTGCATTTTGCCATATTATACTAAAAATTTATATATTTTCAAACTTATACTATAAAATCTTTGTATTTTGGTTTTGTTACATTATAAAGTCCTTCCGTCTATTTTTTTCGATCAATCAACCCCCCAAAAGTCAATTTTAATTAAAATATTTATTAAAATACCCCTCTCTCTTCTTCTTACAACAAATTCACTTGAACCCTAAAATTGATTTCGTTATTTTCAGTAACTCAAAAGACTACATTTTTAGATCTCACGGCAATTCTAATGGACAATTTCATCTTTTTCCAATAATCACCAAGATTTCGCAGCAGCACTACTACTTTTTCCAATAATCACCAAGATTTCGACTACTTTTTGAATATGGCAAACCAATACTTGTTGGCTTTTGGAGCTCCCTCTTATGCGTTGTCATCGAACATGATGGAGGAAGATGACCAAGAGGTAAGAGGGCAAATTTAAGGTTTACTTTTCTTTCTTTTGTTTTGGTTTTGGGGTCTGTTTCTTTAGGTTGAGAGATAGTTTATTCTTTTTCTTCTTCTTCTTCTTCTTTACTTGTGTTGTGATTCTCCAACTTAATGATCATGGACGGAGAGGCTTCATTTCTGTCAATCTGAGTTTATAGTTTTATCACATTTGTTGAAGTTGCTTTTGCTAATTACATCTTGCATTATAAATAATGAGTCCCTTAATTGGATGGAAAAGGAAAACGTATACACAGATTGAAATGGAATGATGAAATTTCAAATAATAGAAAGCTATTAGATATCATACACGTGAAAAATTTCATTGGTGCTTCTCCTCGAGAGATGATGCTTTGAATTAGGAGAAACAGAGGAGAGAAATACAGATTAGTGCTTCGATCGGTGCTTTGATGATGCTTTGATCAGTGCTTATCATGGAATCTCCTCAATATTTCTCATGGAATCTCACCTAATTCAAAACCAAACATTCATGTTAGATTCAGAACCAAAACTATTTGTAGTGGAGATGATGCTTTCAACACCTTCTTCAACAAAACTGGGTCTGAAAAACATGTTATTGAGTCTTATTGAATTTTCTATTAATTAATAATTTTTTTTCGGTAGTTGGAGAAGAGATTGTGGACTTGTGCTTTGACAAAATAAGGAAATTAGCTAATAATTGACTGGACTTCAAAGATTTTGGATTTTTCATATTGTTGGTGGTGATATTGGCTCTGGCAGTGGAGTTATGGGAGCAAAGGAGGTACCACTAGTAAAAATGATAATTACGAAGAGGAAGGAGGTGGGAGGGTTTGGTTTGAAATGACTTGAATGAGGTTAGGGGAGTTTCTAGGTAATGAAAATTTAATTTGTTATTATGAATTCTTATAAATTTAAGTTGTTATTATGAATGAACTTAGTGAGGTTGGTGTTTAAAAAAGAGAGGAAAAGAAAATTTAGAGTAAAATTAAAACAATGATATGAGAATGAAAATTAGAATGAAAATAAATGGTATTTTGGATTTTTCATATTGATTTAATGAAATTTTAACAGAAGAATTTTAAATTTTAACGGAATCAAAATATAAAAATTTTATAAGATAATTTTAAAAATATAATTTTTTTTTAATATAATATGACAAAATATATAAATTTCTTTGTAGATATCCCATAATTTTATTAGAAATCCACAAAAAGGGCCTAAGTGGGTCAACCAAGCGAGGCCATATGTTAATACGCCCAAATTTACTCTAATTTGACGTTGGACGAGAGGTCGTTCAGCTCGTTTAGAAGACAAGTCTGCCACTAATCTAATCGATGATAACGATGATTATTTTGTAGTTTATGGCATCAATTAATCCAAGAACAAATGAACAGAGGGCACTGTTTCTATGGCTGCTGCTGCAGCACTATCATTCTCGTTGGGTCTCTCCTCAGATCCACAACCACACCAAAGACTAACCTTCATTGTCTCTTCTCCAAATCCAAAACATCCATTTTTCCCTCCCCATAAATCTCACCGTTTCAATTTCAAATCCTCCTCTTCCTCGTCGCACTCGTCTTCATCATCATCATCAACAACAACAGCAACAACAAGAACAGAAACAACTAGTGCTTCGGCTACTTATTCAAATCTCGAGGATTCATTTAAAACCGGGAAGTTTTTGAGTGATGAAGAGCTTGAAAAGCTTAAAATCCTTCAAAATTTTAGATATTATCAAGAATTGGAAACTGGGTCTATATGGGTTCGGGTGATGAGGCAAGAGGAAATGGATATCACTGTGAAATTGCTAGCTGAGTCATTTGCCGAATCTATGTTGTTGCCTGTCTGGTATGTTTCGTTGTTGAGGTTTTTGGTCAAGCAATACTTGATTGAGAGGAGAGCTATGATGCCACATGCTGTGACACTTATTGGATTTTATAGAGGGGAAGGGGAGGGTAATGGAGATGGAGAAGTAGAAGAGGAGTTTGCAGGAACCGTGGAGGTTTGTTTTGATAAGAGGGGTGCTAATGCTTCTCCTCCTACACCAACTCCTCCCAAGAATTCTCCTTACATCTGCAACATGACTGTTAAGAAGCCACTTCGTAGGTATATCTTGTTACTTTCTTTTCTTGTTTTGATACTCTGAATTGGGCATTTCTAATTGATATTGTGAATTGTTCTGAGTTTCGGAGCCTGGGTTTTTCTACTTTAAGTGGTGAATGATGACCCATTTTATTCCTAAATTAGAAAATGATTAACTTTTAGTCTCAACCTAGATTAAAATTTTATTTTCTTTTGCTTATTGAATTCGGGAATGACAGTGTAATGATCTGTGGAAGTATGAGTACAGTAACATATGAACAAAATTACTTGCAGAGGTTTATAACATATCAATTCAAGTAGTTGACTTATTAGTATATAAATAGCATACCAATTAAGGATTTAGGGGGATAGTAGGCATTTGAAATCAAATTTTTATTAACTTTAATGCTAAGATTTGGTTATCTTCTTATTTATTTTTGCTCTCAAGTCTTACCCAGCAAAATTTTCCGAACCAGCTAAATAGAATAGCAGAGAAAAAAAGAATAGAATAACAGAGAAAAAAAGTAAGATCAGCTAACTGCATAAATAGTGAGCCTTATTGATTATAATATTCTTAATCAAGATAAGGAAGAGATTTATGTGCCCAAAAGAGAAAACTTTAGGAGTATGGAGTAGAACTTTTCTGAACTTATAGCTTCACCTTTGATGACCTTTATGATAACTTGATATATACTTGATACCATTGTATATGATGACCTCATTTAATTTGATGTGTTTTTCATTTAACATTCTACATGATGACCTCTTATACCATATCACCTTCAAAACTTGGAGCATTTCTGTACTATTTATTAAACTAGACTGGATTTCTGACTTGGTATCTGTGGAACTTCCAGGAGGGGCATTGGTTGGAATCTTCTAAAGGCGAGTGAGGAACTAATTTCTCAGATGAGTAGCATAAGAGAGGTGTATTTGCATTGCAGAATCATTGATTCAGCTCCCTTCAACATGTATACAAAAGCAGGCTACAGTGTTGTCAAGACAGATAGTATATTGATCCTGTTGATGTTGCAGAGACGCAAACATTTGATGTGCAAAAAGCTACCAGTGTTTAAGGACCCTTCAGCACTTGATTTCTCTGACTCTGACAAAGTGTCTTCACAATTGGACAGACAGATGCCATGACATTGTTTCTAAGGTACAAGCAAACTGTTGCAATTCCCTTATTCTTTCTTTCTCTCTTTACACATCTATCTGCATTTTTCTAAAGCATGAATCATTTATGAGTCACTGCAGATAAGTCAGCAATTGATTTCTTTTGTTCATTCACTTCTCTCTCATTGATCTCTTCAAAGTCTTTCTTAAATATTTTCCTGTTTGTTTCATGCTCATGAATATGTTTTAAATCTTGCCTGTTATATTTTTATTATTTCAGGTTCAGGTTCTTCAAGATATTGTCAGACCAGGTTTTTGTGATCATTCAATTAGGTTGATTATGGCTAGGAAGTTGATCGGGTTGTGCGATGTCTCCTTGCTTGTAATTTATCATAATTCTAGTAGAAACCTGTTACATTACAGGTTATTTGCATCAGGTACCTCCATTTCTTACATGCAATTTACAATAAAAACTTTATGGAACATGTGTATGTATATTATTTTAATTATACACACGCACATGAGCATGAGCTTGAGCTTGGAAAAAAAAATGGAAGCAAATGAAAGAGGAGGAAAAAATATATTCTCTCTGGAGTTGGTGACTTGGTGCCAAAAACTCATTGAGACAAGATCAATAACATTATAGCTTTGATCGCAAAATAAACGTGTTCCTGTTTTTGAGCAGCATATAATTTACATACAGGAGTCTTCAATATAGGTACAAAAAAAAAATATCCAAAGCCAATTGTTGATGCTGGATTGAGTCATACATACAAGTAAATGTTTCTTTCTGACTGTGTCCTCTTTATTTCTACTTTTAAGGTTCAAGATCTTCGCCATAAAATCCTTCTTTAGATTTTCTTTTAATTTCTTCTGTGCAACTGTTGAATTACTGGGTTTCTTGTCATGTATCTTTTCCTTTGTTGTATTGTTCTCTAGGATTCAAGTTTCAGTTAACCAGACGAAGGAAAATAATGAATTTCTATTACTGATGCATTACAGTTTGTCTTCTGATAATTCTTCAGGGTCCGTTAGACCATTTGAATGAATGCAATGCCCTGCCTAAGGCTTTAGAATTTGTATACAGTATGATTTGTAGTTCTTTTACACATTCAGTCATGTTGGGTCTCTCTCTGCTCTCAATACGAACACAGCGAGATGCCAAGTTTGCAAACATGGCTATGGATTCCATTGTGTATGAACTCCGACTTAGCTCTGGATCTATCACCTTGTGTAACTTCTTCCGATCATTCAAAATATGCCTAACCTGAAACAGAAAAGGATTAATTAATTTACTGTCACAGCCATTTTTGCTAGTGTTCTGATGTCCTTAAAACCAGAAAAGAAAGAACCTGCGCCACATAAGAAGAAACATTGCCTACCTGTAGCACAAGGTTTTGATCAGTTGGTCCCTGGCTCAGGTCCACAGCTCTACGCCCTGTCAAAAGCTCAAGAAGAACCACTCCAAATGCATACACATCGCTTTGTAAAGTGAGTTTCCCTGTCTGTCACAAAGGAAGATGAACTGTGTTTACATCTCCCTTTTTAGTCAGATTTAGGTTGAAAAATGGAGGATCTGAAAAAAACTATTCTTCCTACTACTGCTTATACTTGATTGAAGGCCTAGATCTGAACTAGCTTGGTAACAAGGCGAACGAGTCTTAAATAAGTTGGATTAAGGTGATAGTGGGGGGATACAACTTTGATTATGGTTAGTTCAATAGTTGCTGGAGACTGACAGTCCTTATTTCTGTTCAACAGCAAACTAGCAGTTTCTTGATTGTCTGAATGATTACTATATCCTTGTAGGATAGTGTTTATTTATTGTGTTGTTTTTAATTGAAAGAAGATTGGTTTATGCTTTAAAAGTTACATGCTGACTATTTATCTATCGAGGCAAAGACTAAAACTAGAAAATCTACATGGCTAAAATGGTTTTTTACTTATTCACTGAATATAACAAACCTGATAAACTTCAGGTGAGGTAATAAATTTCAGGTGAGCTTGCGAGTTGCAAGAGTTCACCTCAAGTACAACCAAAAGAAGCAATAAATATTCAAATAGACGTTATTGGCATGTCTAAATACTTTTGATATTACATTCTTGTTGGATTTGGGTTAATTGCGTTTAGTAACCAAAAATAAACCTTTTGGAAGTGTGAATTAAGATTTTTGCTAACTTTGTACTGCGGTTGGTCCTAAATTGGCAAAGCAGTTCCTAGCAAGTCCCCTAAGAATCGCAAAATAAAGAAAATCAGAGACTTCATTTGTGCACTGCTTGTGTTTCTGGAAAACAAGGAAGCTGTGCAAGCTCAACATAGGATGATATATGAACTTAATATATCAAACAAAAATTAAAATGAAATTAAAATGTTAGATCTAGTTAGGTCCATAAAGTTATAATTCCAAAGCATCACATCTTCTTTCCTGCCTAACTATCATTGATGCTTCCATAAATGGAAAACTAAGAATAGGTACATTACGTCACATGCATGTGATGACCATAGTGCGCAGACACTCGTTTCCTTCCGCAAAGCTAGGGAGCCTAAATTTTAAAATCTCGTAAGGGTGAGTAAGTTGTCATCTGTTTCTGCAACGCTCTTTTACACTGTTTGTCATATTATCCATAATATAATTTTTATTTATAAAATAAATTTTAGAAAAAATAAAATTAAAAATTAAAAAAATTTATCGTTGCAAAGTGCCCACAATTTCATAGTGTAAATTGTATTGCAGCCCACAATTTTAAGAAAAAAAAAAAAAGAAATCAGGCGTCTGCAAAACACGCTTGGCCTTATCTTCTTTTGTGTCCTCCACACGCAACTTTTTTTTTCCTACTTCCTTATATTGTGCATTGTGAGAGTTAATAAATAAGTATAATGGAGAGTGATTATATTCTCTATTATACTCCAAATCGGATCATTTGTCTAATTTGATATTTTATTTTCTGTCTCATACATTTCTTTATGTGTCACGTTTTTTTTTTCAAATTATTTTGACAACTAATATTTTTTTTTAAATAATATGACACATAAAAAAATACATGAGATAAGAAATGAAACAAAAGATCTGAAATGATTATACCTTGTATGAATGCCCTTAGAATTAGGCAGCAAAACAACAATGAACTCTAGCATTTATGGAAGGACCAGAAATTCTAAGTAAACTGTTCCATTGCCCTTTAAACATGTCATATTAGAAATTGAACAAAGATGCATACCGATGTATACTCCGGATCAAAATAGCCAAATGTGCCAAGAACCCTAGCTGTCACGTATGAATCCTGGCCATCCGGCATCAACTTTGCGAGCCCAAAGTCAGATATCTATGCAAAATAGGAAAATGAATTTTTGCTTTTTTTTTTTTTTTATGTTGTGTTTAACAGTAATTTATAACTTGTACTTTTGAAGAAAGTTCCCTGGTTATATGGGAATGAACCTTTGTTGAGTTAAGTTGAAATTATAAAAAGCCTTAAAGTTATTTACCTTCGCATCAAAATTTGCATTTAGGAGAATATTAGAGGATTTAAAATCTCTGTGAACAATTGGTATCCCGACAGCAGAACTTGAATGGAGATAAGCTAGTCCCCTTGCAGCTCCGAGAGCCACTTTGAGCCTCGAGGGCCAATCCATTTTTGCTTCCCCAATTCCTGGAAAAATGTTGAAAATACTATATGTGACACTGTAATAACTTGACATGAGAACAGGATTTTGAGTGATACCAACCATTTAAGTGATCTTGTAGATTCCCATTTTGCAGATATTCATAAACTAGAAACCTGTGCTTCCCATCAGCACAATATCCTATCAAGGAAACCAGATTTGGGTGATTGAGTCTGCTCAAGATGTCAACTTCTACACGAAACTCTCGTTCCCCTTCAGCTTCTTTAAATGGTGGCAACTCCATTTTCTTGATTGCTACAACCTTCATATTTCAGAACAAAAGCGAGTTTGTTTTCTTAAAATGTCAGTATTGATGATTAACAACTGTTAACTATTTTTATTTTTTACAATCTAGAATTTAATTGCTTGCTGAAATTTTTGCTCTGAAACAAAAGTGCGTTAATGTTGTACGTGTATTTGGGGGTGGTGAATTTTGGACAAGATTTGTAATTTCTTTTAGTGTTTTGCAATTTTTTAACCGTTGAGTGAAAATGTGTTGTTAGAACGTACCTCTCCTGACCGCAGAGTGCCCTTGTAAACTTTGCCAAATCCTCCTTTTCCAAGCAAATGTTCATCACTAAAAGAGCAGGTTGCCTCTTCCATTTCCTTGAGTGTGAAAACTGAAGATCCTTGGCGCCGTTTTGTGGACTGGGAAGTTTGATCCTCAAGTTGCCAAAACTCCACTGGTTTATAAATCCCTGGCAAGAAGGTGGGTACGTATTCAAACTATGAAAAAACTTTCGGAAAATAGGTTCAAAGAATATGATGTGAGGAACTTATTTTTGTACTATCAAAAGAAGAAGAAAAGAACATACAGGGATCTGAGTGATCTTGTGACTTGCTTCTCCGGCGCTTGTTCCAGGCAGAGACCAAACCAAAAGGCATAATGGCTCTTTCCTTGAAAGGATTTAACCTCTGTTTTCAGGATATAAATGAAATATATTATGTGGAACAGACAACTGAGCAGAGAGACAATATTTCATGACAACCCTAAGAGATGTATCTCGACGCCACCGATGGCTGGACGGAGACCGATACACAAATTCAGCTAAACTCTAGAGTTTTTACCAAAAAGAAAATATTATGAAAATAGAAAAGATTATAAAATGTAATCTGCTAAAGAAAACTACTGATATTAGGCGAATCTTCTAATGAGTAAGCATTGAGAAAGGCAAGATAGATTAGGAGAATACTCAATTACATCTTCCAACAACCTGGATTTTGAAGAGAGAAGGAGGTAGAGATGTACTTGAAGACAAAGGAAAAGGCAAAGAAAGGAAAAAGTAGGTATTGCTTGCTTACCTTAGGGAGATACAGTGAAAAGGTGGTGGGACGTGTGTGATATTTGATAAGGAAATACAAGCTGTAGTAGCGCTATCTCCCTCCATTTGCATTTGATTTTTTGCTTTGAGGAAGAATGAGTCGGTAGTTGACAGGGTGCTTTCATTCATTTTTATAATTTTTTAGTTCATTCATATTTTCGTCTCTCTCCCACCTTTTTTCCCCCTCTGTTATTATTATTATTATCCCCATCATCTGAAAAAGAGATGTCAATAATAAGTTGATTAACATTAATGGACAAGCTAAAAAAGATTTCTCTCCCTTGTATTTTCAAATCAACATTATAATATTATTCACATTCACCAACCATAAATCATAAAATCATACCCGGCATAAAAAGCTTCCCCATAGATAGAATATCCTCTAAACTGGCATGCATTTACGTTGGCTTTAATGAATTTTCAAGAGAGGATGTTACGGGGATCGATGGAGGTTGTTGTATATTTTTATATTATTAAAATATAATTTTTTAAAAATTTTTAAATAATTAAAATGGACCACGTGAGGGGCTGCGTATTCAACCCGTTTATTAGGCTTATAGTCTTATGATTAAGTGAAGGGGAATAACCTTCAATTTCATTATTAAATATGAAAAAAATTACATAAATTATCATTGTTATCCGTGATCAGGCCGATGACGGTAGCTGGTGGTTACTGTTGGTGATTTTATATACTGCTTGTTCTTTATAATGACTTTATCAAAATTTAAAAAAAAAAAAAAGAAAAGATTTTTTATTTCCAAAATTATTAAAAATGACTTAATTTTTCATTGATTAGAAAAACATTTTTCGTTATGGGCTGAAATCTTTTTGGACCATGGCCTTATGGATTTTATCAGTTACAAAATAGATAATTTATTTCCTATTTATATTCTAAATATGTCCTTTTTATTTATTTTTTTTTATTTTTTTCCGTTATTGTATAATTCATTTTTTACCTTTTACGTTATATATTGAACTAAAACATGTTATCTTGACTTTTAAAGTACTGAAAGTATCTTCACTTCAACATAATCCTTCTTGTTAGGATTAGGGTTGGTGAAAGTAAGCTATTTTTGTTTTTAATATAATTTATTATTATTTATTAAAATATAATTTCTTTTGAAAGGAATAAAAAATAATATTTATTTTCAAAAGTGCTACATAAAAATTTTAATTTATATTTTTAATAAAATATTTATAATCACTATTGTTTTAAATAATTAATTTTTCAATCCTCCAATTCATTCTTGAATTATTATTATTTTAATTTGTTCACTATTAATTTTGTCCTCTTAACACTAATTTCATGTATCATTCCTTTTTTCTAATACGTAGAGAATAAAAAACACTGAATAAAGTAAATTGTCAATTATCCATATGCACAATTAAGATAAGGTTTTGGCAAAAATCTAAGCATTTGTAACACGATTGGTCACTGAATATGTGAGGGTGATATTACTTTTACCTTATATATACATGCTCAAGTTCAGCTCTAATATCTATCTCATTCAAGTTATTTATTGACTACTCTTTAATTTGCATTACAAAATGGCTTCTAATGATGGACTTGTTTACAACATTACAATCCAAAGTAATATAATTCTACAGTCAACTACAGAAGAGCTATCAAAGATATTTAAAGATCCTGTAAATGTATTTCCTGACAAATTGTCAGATATATACAAGAGTATTACAGTAACAAGCTTGAATCCACCAATTTGGGAAATCAAATATGCTAAAGGTAAATAAAAAAATTCAATTTATTTAATTAAATGTGGTGATTATTAATATTTTGTTATATAATAATAATAATAATTTATTTTGTATGTGTAGGATTGCCAATCAAGAAAGAAATAATTAGAGTCGATGAATTAGATTTCGTGAACCTGAAACTTTCTTACACAGTAATTGACGGAGATATTCTGAAATTCTACAAGAATTTTAAAGTAAGCATAATAGTGAATCCAAATGAAAACGGCTGCTTGGTTACACGGAACTATGAGTTTGAAAAGACGAATACTAAAATTGGTCCTTCCATTCTCGAATTTGATATCGTGAAGCTCATTAAAGCAGATAAATTATCTTTAAATTAAGGCATGAAAATGTGTCATATATACGTATCCTATTGCATATGTTCTAAATAAAATTCTACTCATCCTGTAGGACACTATATATATATATATATATTGTATGTTATATTAAATAAATATTTTGTTTATTGATGAGAGTCCACTGGGAGTTTACAATAAATGAACAAAAATACTATTTTTTTTTATGTTACAAGTTATATATTGTTTGGATATTAATTTCTATTTTTCTGGTTATAATTGAAACTTTAAAAAGTATTCCATCAATATATATGGCAATGACTTACTCTCAACTATATATATATATATAACTTATTGTGCCCAAAATGAAACTTATCAAAATAAAAATAAAAAAATATTTTTTTTTCTTTCAACATAATGTATAATTTTTTTTTTATCACATCATTTTGATTTTTCTAATATTTTATATTACGTTGCTATATGATAAAAATATAAATTACTTATTAGAGTGAAACGCAGAGTTTTAACTTAATATATATTTGAAAGGATATAACTATTGAAACTAAATAAAATTCTATATCAAGGTTTAAAAAGATTAGTAAAATCACTACAAGTTTTAATTACATTGGTAGGTTGAATGAAACTTTGTTTATCATCAAATGCGCCAAAGTATTAGATTACACAATTTTTAAATTTACAAGAAAATGAAATAGGTAGAAAATATTATAAATAATACAGTAGAAGAGTGCTTATTCCTTCTCTTAATAATTAATAATGTAATGAACATGAATTTGAATTTTTGTGTGGAAAAATCTGGAAAATGAAGATAAAATAGTTTTGATGGGAGGAAGGAATATCATTGAAGTGAAATATAATCAATGACTCTTTCGTCTCTATTTTTTTTTTTTTTTATTTCAAATGTTATTATGTTATTAGTTTGATGTATATATTAAATCTATGCAAGACTTACTCTTCTTAAATATTTAAATCAAATAAAATATTTGACATTATCTATAAATTAGTGACCATGAAAGAAAATGCTATCATTAAAAGAAAAATGTAGTTTAACGACGAAATTTATCGATTCCATCGCTCGCTAAATAGCAACGTTTTTGCAAGAAGTGTCGACGAAAATGAATAAAGTTAGAAAAATAATAATGAGAGATTTGTGAGGGGTTAACGACAAAACTTGCAATGAATAATTTTTGTCACTAAATATGTTAATTATGACTAAACAGTAAGTAAATAGTGATGGATTAGTGACATAATATTTGTCGTTAAGTCACTGTTAAGTTTAATGACGTGTCAATTTTTATTTATTCATCATCGCGAAATAGCAACGGATTTAGCTTAAGCAACGATGGAATATTTGTCACTATTTTTAGGTCAAATATAATCTGACTCAACTTTTTTTTCATTACTCTTCACTTTCTTTTTTTTCCTTTCATGCGCCTTTCTTCCCTTCATTTTCTTTCTCTTACTCTGCGTCTCTCTCTCTCTCTACTTTACTCGTTTCTCCTCCACTACTGCTGTTTGCAAATAAGGTATGAGATTTCACGGACTTACGCGATGCCAGAATTATCAATGTAGAATGGTGTTGAATTTTGTGGGTGGCTATGAGTATACTCTCCTCGAGGATAGTGAGGAGTTTACTGCTTCAGCTTGCGAGAGAGCCTCTATCCAAGCCTCCACTATGAGAAAAATTTTCCTCTCCCTTGTTTTGGGGTCGCTCGTCATTAGCCGAGCTTGAAAATGTTTCCATTCAGGCTGCTATCCTAAAAGCAGCTCTAGCGAGCCTCACCAGAATATGGGCTTTAAAGCTTATATAAGGCCCAACAATTAGAGGTACCCTTATTCCACATCACAAGCACTATATAAAGTCAACTTATCAAATTATGTATTAGTGTAGGAGTTTGCTGGAGCATTTATTATAGTCCCTTAAATTTGTGGTTTATCTGAAATTTAGCATTTTCAAAGTATGTTTACCTCATTAGATTGTTTCCATGTCTCTTGGAATTAAGCTTGCCTTTATATTTTCCTGAATACTGAGGAGAAGATTCCAACATAAAGTTATGATAAATAAAATATATATTTACCATCAAATTAAATATGTAGGTACCAATCACAATGAATTTTGTTTTTATATATATGCTATTAATATAGTTGAATCAAACACGTGCCCCCTTTTAACTCTTTATCGTGCATCTATTTTACCACATTAGACTCTGATTCTATTAGCTCATGAAGCAATGCCTAAAAAAGACAATAATTGATTAGTAATTAATTAAGGGGTTTTTATGGAAATTTAGATAACAAAGAAAAAAAAATACCATGAAAATAATAGCCTCTATCATTTGTTTTAAAATCAACAATTTAATGATTCACATTTTGTTTTATTATTCATAAAATTAAATGAATTGAAATAATATATGGTGAACTATTACTCAGTTCTCTTCTTCCCCATATACAATTAATTAATGAAAATTTCTACTGTACTGATAAAGATCAACCTAACTATGACAGATTGACATCTAATAATTAACTTTTAATTCAAAGAATTCTGCTATAAAAACAGTGAAAATAGAGAAAGAAATTGTAAGGTTTTTTTTTTTTTTTTTTTTTTTTTTTTTTTTTTTTTTATCACTTTCCTTTTTTCTTTTCGAAGGCATTATTTATTTTTAACAAAATTATATATTCATGGTAGTGGTAGTTGAAACTTTTACGTCATGATCCCTTCCATTTACGAAATCCCCCTTCCAAGCACTATATATACATGTCTATGTAAAGCTCTGTTACATGCATCAACTGAGTAATAAATTCAATTGTTTGTAGCAATCTTCTTTCTTTCAACATATTTTCAGAATGGCAGCAGCTTGCAGCACTGTTGCAGTAGTGAAATCAAGTGGTGGTGTACAAGTCAAAATAAAGTCAAATGCAGATAAGTTCTTTGAGGCCATTGCCAACTCCACTATACTCTTCCCAACCGCCATTCCTAGCCTCTACTACTCCATTTCCACTAGTAATGAAGATTCAAGTGTTCGTTATATCAAATACGCTGAAGGTAATTAATTAAAAGTTCAAAATGATATTAATATATATAAAAAACTTGAATATCATGATATATTTTAATATTAACAAGTTACTAATTATATTTAGGTGATTCTTGTTTTGTAGGTTCTCCACGAATTAAAGAGTCAGAAGAGGAGATCGATATAAAGAATCCGTCTATATTTTCTTATACTATACTTAGTGGGGATGTCCTCAAATATTATTCAAGTTTCTGTGGTGAAATATCTGTTATTACAAATGATGAAGGGACATGGGCGAAATGGACTTGGGAGGCTGGCCTCCCAAAAGCAAATAATCCTCTGGATCTTGAAGTGGATATGGGGGAACTTGCAGTCAAGACCTTGGGAAAACTTGATGATTATCTTGTTAGGGCATGAGGCCCTGAATGAATATATATATATATTATATATATATATATCGCCTTGTAGCGAATATGACCCTTTCATCGCTAGCTAGTAGTTAAATAAAACGGGCGATGAATTAATTTATATGTCTCTAATTTAATTAACTTGCAGAAATAAATAAAACTCTTGGAATCTTATTCATGTTCATATTTTTCATATATATATAGTAAAACCTATTAATTTACTAATATAGGTATGTATTTATTGTTTCATTATTAAATATATCAATTCTATTAAATTAATATTATTAATTTCAATATTTAATAATGAAACAATAAATACATACCTATAATAGCAAATTAATAGATTTTACTATATATATATAAACATGTTAACGGGTGCTATCAAATATTCATAATAATATTATAATAATTTTTTATTACAAAAATTTTATAGATTGTATGGTAATACTATTAATTTTTACTTTTAGGTTGTGTTTGGATGCATGAATTTAAATTTTAAATTTTGATTTCAAATCTCATATTTTAAATTTATAATTTAAAATTTATAAATTTATAAATTTTTTATTTAGAAAGTATAAAGAATTTTAAATTTTAAATTTTAAATTTAAAAAAAATTAAAAAATTTAGGTTAAAAATGAAGATAAAATATTTGAAATAATTAAGTAAAAAAAGAATATTTAAAATATTAAATTTTTAAAAAATTATATTTCATATTTGAATCAAATCCAAATTCATTTAATTTTAAAAATTCAAACTAATTTAGTTTAAATTTAAATTCATATACATTAACTTATTTATAAATTGTCAAAAAAGATTATTTGAAGTGATAACAATATTTAAATTGTAATCAGAATTTAATTCATTCTATTCTCAAGTTAAGGAATATCATAAATGCACCGTTTTTGTTATCTTCTCTCAATACCATTACATATAAATTAAAGATGTTTATATATTTGAGAGGTGATGTATAAATTTTAAGGAGACAAATAATTATAATTAGTTGTGGCGAATTTAGGTGGATGTCACTTCTCTACAAAAATTATTAATATATGTGTGTGTTATGAACCCCACTTTAATTATTTATTAAATCCCACTAATTTACATATTAATTAAAATATTAAATAAATAATTACTTCTACACAAATATAAAGAAAAAAAATACTTTTTATTTGATTAATGTGACATGGATTCCATCTTATAAATTTCTTAGACACCTTGTTGAGTTTTTTAACAATGTATATGTAATACAGTTGTGCAGGTAGGCCTTTTTTTTTTAAGTATTTATTTTATGTGAACTCATTAAAATCCAATTTACGGGAAGTCAATGGAGATTGTGATCCACAAACGGCTATTTTTACCGCAATCAATGTGCTATCTTTTCGGCTAGAAGACAAACATGATGTTTATTTTTTGGGTAGATATTTTAACTACTTAATAATTTTTATAAAAATTTTAAAAAATTATATTTTGATAATATTTAATGTAATAAATTTATTAATATATTTTTTATGTTAAACAAAAATTATTTGGACAGTTAAAAATATATTATAAATTTTAATTAAAAATTTTTAAATAATTAAAATAGGTCACATCAGAAGTTGCTGTGTATTATACAATAGCTTTCCTTAATTTTTATTTTTTAAGTGATTTTAATACATCGTATTAAATTATAAATTAATTAATAATAATAATAATATAATATATTAATATATTAATTATAATATATATTTATAATTTAATTAATTAATTATTATATTTATTTTATAAAATAATTCTTATTTAATATATTTAATTATCGATAATTTATTTATAATATATTTATAATTTGATGTGATAAATTAAATTTAAAAAAAAAATTATTTAAACAATCTCATCTTTATCACAAGGCTAGCTAAAAATATATATTTCTTTCTTTCAACTTCAGTTTAATATTGACTTTAGTGTCTATATAATTAATATATTATTCTTTTCCAAAATATTTGATGGTAAAACTTTACTCAAAACAATTAGGTGCAAATGCAACTATCCGCTATGATAGGAAAGCTTTAAAATTAATTACAACCATAAAACTGAACTATATTTGATAATTGATAATATTTATAAGGTAATGTCATATATATCATAATAAAAATTTACCACCACCGACCAATTGCTTTCTTTTTGGTACATTGCTGGAAATGGAACTAATTATCATTTCTTATTTTGCTTCCTAAATATAAAAACTAACCAATATCAACAGGTTTAATTTTTTAATTGAACAAGCTATTCAATATATTTTTGATTCGATATCTTATTACAATAATCTGAATTTTTTGTTATATTTTATATTTTATTTATTATTTTATGTATTTTTTTACGTCACATATATCAATATTAAAATAATATTAATTTTTAAAATATTTTAAAAAAATATGATATGACATATAAAAAAAATATATGAGACAAAAAATGAGAAAATACCAAATTGTTATTATGAGGCATAACCTTATGCAACCTATCAATAACCAGTTATCCCATTGGTTGATTACGTACAGTAGTCTCCATGTTCTAATCCCTTGAATAAAAAGTAAAATTGGTAAGAGATGACACTATAAACAAATAATATTATTATCAACAAGTTAATAACAAAAAAAAGTTACCATTAAATGCTATTATATTAATAAATATTTTTTGTGTGTATTTTTTTTAGTATTAGCAGAGATAAATAATATATTAATGAGACTTGAAATTTATAATATCATATCTTTTATATGTTAGGTGATTATAAATAATATAAATTTTGTACAAATTATTATTAATTTTTTGACAGCAAACTAATTTTTTTTATAAAAAAAAAATCTACGATTTCAACTATTTAACAACAAAATAAGACAATTTAATTTTGTTATCATAAATGTATAACAATAATTCTATATTTTTAATTGTAAAATTGATTACTGTTAGTGAAATGAACCAAACCTTTTATTAAATAGGATTAAACATTGTCTTATTTTACAAATCAGTAGAATTATTACTATTATTACAGTTGTTTGTTTTATTGCTTTAATTAGGTTATCAAAAAAAGTAGATTGATTCTTATAATTTAATTAAATTTATATGTTAATAACAATGTAATAGAACATAATATAAAAAAGAATATGCATTATTAGGAAAATTCTTATCAACACTTAGTTTATGTTCTTATATTATATATTCATATCAATAGGTGGAAAGAAATTTAATTAATATAAAAAAATTTAATCAATACTAATCTTTTATTTATTTTTCAGTGAAAAACACTCAATTGTATCTAATCAGTTCACGACTCCGAATTGAAAATATTGATTTTCATGGTGTGAAAACTGAAAACTAAAAGGTTCAAGAATTTTTAGTTAGAGAAGATGAACATATTTATTTTTTTAATAATAAATTTTAATTTAATTATATTGAATTTTATAAAATTAAATTATAAAAATAAAATAAATATTCTCTTTTATCTTAAATATATGAAAACAATATTAATTATAAAATGGTGTTTTCGATTTTATAATTTTCACAACTGTCAGATGATAATGAAATAATAATTAAGGTAAAAAAAAAACAGAGAAGAAAATTTTGGGGTTGAGGTGGCAGTTGTATAGATTTTTTAGAGTCTAAAATTTTTTTATAAAATTATAAAATTATAATATTTATTATAACGAATTTAATGATATATTTTTTATATGAAACAAAAATTAAATAGATTTAAAAAATATAATACAAGTGTGCTAAATTTAAACCGTTAAAATCTAATGGTCTAGATTTAACATACTTCTAACATATGTTTTTAAATCCATTTAATTTTTATTTAGTATAAAAAAATATATCATTGAATTCGTTATAATAAATACTATAATATTATAATTTAAAAAAAAAATTTAAAATTTTTTTAAACTCTAAAAAATCTA
This sequence comes from Aleurites moluccanus, assembly GCA_948193065.1. Taxonomy (NCBI): domain Eukaryota; kingdom Viridiplantae; phylum Streptophyta; class Magnoliopsida; order Malpighiales; family Euphorbiaceae; genus Aleurites; species Aleurites moluccanus. The sequence continues at coordinate 29,798 of CANXYC011779449.1, forward strand.
CATAACAGGAGCTATTATATTTTTCACATAGCAGCCTCTCAATCCGAAACTTTCACTCAAAATTGGTTGATGCTAAACCTTTATTCATCCATACCTATAATTTCAAAAATTCCATCAATTAATTGATTAATTATTTGTTATTAACATCAAGAAATTTGTAATTCAATTTTTTTAATGAGTAAAAATTCAAAATTTTAAAAATATTAAATAAATAAATTTAAAAATAAAATAAATAAATAAAAAGTAAAAATTCTAACATATCATTTAATATGATAATAATTATAATGAAATATAATTTTATTAATATTTATTATTTTTTTTCATATAATTTATTTTTATATTAATTTATTTATATTTATCTAATATAATTATTTTATAATTATATTTTATTTAAAAATAATTATTTTTAACAAATATACTTAAAATACTCATTAAAAAAATTATTCACAATTATTAGCTATAATTAATATGTTTATTATCCCCGATACTAAAAAAATAAAAAAAATGCTTATAGTCTTGGGAGGCATTAAGTGTTCGGCAGCAACCAACCACTTGAATGGACACGTTTAAAGCAGTAACAATTTGGTAGGTATTTGATAAAAAAATTTTGATGTAATTATTTTTAATTGTGATATTAAATTTATTTAATTAATTTTTTAGTGATAGTTATTAGATGTTAGATTATCAAATAATTATTATTTATATAAAATTTTCATTTGAATTTTTTTGAAAAATAATCTATTTATTTAAATAAAAACAATTAAATTATATTATTAAAAATATTTAAATAAAAAAATATATTAATATTTATCATTAATATTTATTATATATATTAACAATAATAGTTAAATTTTTTTTTACCAAACACTTACATAATAATCAGCTATTATCTATTATTACTTTTAGTGGGTATTTTGATAAAAAAATTTTAATATAATAACTTTTTTTTTTTTTGTTTTCGCCATTAGATAGTTAGGTAATCTAACAGCTTCACATGCTATTTATAAGAGTTTCAATTTAATTGTTTTTTTTTTTTTAAATAATTCATATTTATTTAAATCAAAAAATTAAATTATTTTATTAAAAATAATAATTAAATAAAAAAATAAATATTAATATTTATTTTTAATTATCGTCAAAAATATTAATAATTAATAATAATTTTACTAAATATTTAATATAATTAGCTATAGCTAACAATTAATCATTAACAACTATTAATACAAGTTAGATAAAAAAACCTTAGATTTATAAAGTTAACTGGATTGATGGGAGATTGCTCAGTTATGAAATATAAATGTTCTTTTTGAATTTTCCTTGTTTTAATATAGCCCTGTCCTTCTAAGGCAAAAATAATTATTTCATTTTGCAGAACCCATTGGTTTGCATAGAGCGGTGATGGGTACATTTTTATTGATAACAACATTTATAATAGCTAAGAAAGTGGTAGTTGGAACTTATTACTAATGAATTTAAAGCTCAATGCTCTACACTACCTCTATATATACTACAATATCTCTACCTCTCTAAAATGCATCTAAACTCTAGTCTCTAAATTCATCTAATTTTTTGCATTAATATATAATAATTTTAATTAATATTTCAACAATGGCCTCTAGCGGAAAGCTTGATGTAGACGTTGAGATCAAGTCTTCTCCAGATAAATTCTGGACTAACATTAGAAACTCCACAACACTTTTCCCTAAGTTCTTCCCTGATCAATACAAGAGCATTCAAGTACTTGAAGGCGATGGCAAGGCTGCCGGCTCCATTCGCCTCTTCACCTATGGTGAAGGTAATAACTTTGCTTAGTTCTTTAATTACATAATTTTTTTAAATAATTATCATTTAAGAATTAAAGAGGGTATTTATTATGTTTGAATTAGTGAATGTGGGAGGGGTGTTTGAATATTGAATTTTTCAGGTTCTCCAATTGTGAAGACATCAAAAGAGAGGATCGATGCAGTTGATGAAGCGAACAAGGAGGTTTCTTACAGTGTGATTGAAGGTGATCTGCTGGAATACTATAAGAGTTTCAAAGGCAAAATTGTTGTTGTTCCAAAGGGAGATGGAAGTTTAGTCAAATGGAGCTGTGAGTATGAGAAGGCAAGCGATGATGTTGAAGTACCTCATGTTATTAAGGATTTTGTAGTTAAGAACTTCAAGGAAGTGGATGAACTTAATTAATTAATTTAGTTAATTGTGCTATTAATATTATGATCTAGTTAATAATGTGGAGTAGCTGCTTCATCTGCTCTGCAATTTTCTAATAAGTTAAGCTCTATTAGTTACTTTGTCGTCTGTTTATATTCCATATTTTAGGATATATAATAAATAATGCATTAATGTACTGGATTTCTGCAATAAATTTCTTATCTAACTTGCTGTTTTTTAGTTGTATGTATTTATATTTGGGGAAGGCACATTGATTACATATTTTGGACATACAGTTCATGAAATACTATCTTAATAAATACTCTCATAATAGATATTATAATTTTAATTTCCGTGCATATTAAATTTTTTTTTTCATTTTTGTCCCAATTTTTTATTCTGCTAAATTTTCGTATGAATTATTATCAGATTAATTACTATTTCTTCCTTATAAAATAATTTAATATACTAAATCTCTTTTAGCTGTACAAAAATTTACTAATTTCTCCTTATAAATGTCATAATATATATTATCAGAGTCTTGCGTCCAATTTTAATGTTAGTTAATCTTAAAATAGTCAATAAAAATAAAGAAAAATACCTTTATCATTTATTTTAAATTAATTATATTTTATTTTTACTTTAAAAAAATACTTTTTAGAGTTAAAAAATGATTTTTCATAATTTTTTGATAAATTTAAAAATAAAAATATTTTTTATTTTATTTTTTAAAAAATAAAAAATATTTAAAAAAATATTTTTATTTTTAATTTTTAAATTTATCAAAAATATGAAAATAAATTTTTTATTTGTATTAAAAAATTTAAGAAGAAATAATTTAATTTCTTCTTAAATTATTTTCTTAAAAAAAATAAAAATAATTTTTTTAAAAAAAATATTTTTGTTTATTTTTTATTTTTAAATTTATCAAAAAATATGAAAATAAATTTTTTAATTTTAAAAAATATTTTTTAAAGTAAAAATAAATTATAAATAATTAAAATTAAAGTGCATTTATATCTTTTTACTGTACTTATTAATTATTTTATAGTTGATTAATTAAAAAATTGGACAGAAGGAGTACTAGTATTATATGACATTCATAGAAAAAAATTAATATATTTTTGTAAGATTAAGAAATCTTAGTGTATTAAATCATTTTACAGGAGAAAATAATAATTAATAAATTATTTTCTCTTTTATTTATTATACTTAACCAAAAGTTGAATTTTTTTTTCTCTTTTGTTTTTTTAAGTTTCAAATTACCTCCATTATTCCATCAATGGTTTTTTCTCTCCTATTTTCTACGTTGCTAAGAAATTTTCTTACTTGTTCCATGTATTTGATTGATGGTTGTATAAAATTTTTCTTCTAAATTTTCATTTTTTTTTTGTAAAGAGAGAGGAGAATGAAAAGAGAAAAAAGAAGAAGAAAGTGAAGGAGAGAGAAACGAGAAATATAATTATAGTGAAAATTATTTGAAGATCTATATGGATACTGACGTGAGTATTAATAATAGCGAAAAGCTCAACAAACTAATAAATATACATTATAAATTTTAATTAAAAAAATCAAAAATAATAAAGTTAATATGAGAATATTTGATTAAAAATAGTAGAGATTTAGAGATGAGACATTTATTTTGAGACAAAATAAAATGAAAATTAAAAATAGTAGAGATTTAGAGATGAAACATTTATTTTGAGACAAATTAAAATGAAAATTAAGATAATTATTGTGAGATGGTGAAAGTAGTTAACATGAATTTCGGTTATTACGAAGTAATATAGTGAAGTAGGTGAAATGGGCTAACACTCATAAAAGACACGGGCCATATTAAAACGCACACAGTTTCAGCCACAAGGTCAATGGCCATAACATATCAATTTTTTGGCTACAACTTCTCAAGCTAGAAGAATACACTAAAAATTACAGTGCTTATAGTTTATATCTCGAAAGGAAATTTTAGTAATTCTGTACAATCAATTCAAACTAAAGCTTTATATCATCAGAAATCCACGTCTCTAATGAGCGTGACATTAAGCAAGGACACAGTTAATTGGAATAAATGATTATTGAATGACCATACTTTAGATCAACATGTGTTGCTTTAATAATTATAGTAAAATTATTAAAATTTAACAATATTTGCATCTTATTTTTCATTATCAACTTTTTAATTCAGAGATAAAATTAGTCAATTCTTTAATACTCTGCTGTTTACTTGATAGAGGATTTAAACTATGGGAATGATGGAGGACTGCAACTTTTCCTGACCTGGCTGGCCATCCCTTTTTCGTTTGTAAACGCAGGACATTTAACGACAGGTAACTTTTACTCAGTGCTCTTATGATTTGGAAACAAAAACAGTGGGATACTAAAATAATTAAAAAAAGAAGTTAGAACTTTGATTTCCACATTTCATGCAAATTAAAAAAAAGGATAAGGTATAATTTTAACCTTATTGTTTAGCTTTAGGAGCACATTAGCTTTTAATATTTTTTGAGATATAATTTTGATCTTAACGTTATTAAAATCTATAATTCCGACCATTTGACCGTTGACTTTTCAACCTGGGTCTCATAAGAATTAAAAAAATAATTGACAAATTATAATTTAGTCCCTAAAATTTTATTTATTTACAAAAAAGTATTTTTTAAAATTAAAAATATAAAAAAATAAAATAAATTAATAAGTAAATAAAAATTAATTATTTTATTTATTTAAAATTAAAAAAATATTATTTTTAATTTAAAATTACTTTTTATTAAATTGAAATAATTAATTTTTATTTAACTATACTTTTCTAAAATTAAAATAAATAAAATTAATTTTTAAT